>JARHVA010000411.1:3960000-4197500 GCA_037957365.1 Torreya grandis
ACAATATTGGACTTCTTGAAAACAAGATTGAAGTCTCTATGAAATTTCAAAAATTCAAATGAAGGATTTTGGTGGGAAAGTCCAATACAACTCTAATTCAAATTTTATAAAGTTATAATATCTAATATTTAATCCTATTAAAATATCATGTCTGTACAAAATTACTAAAGACTCAATACATATGAACTAAAAAAAAATAAAAAAAATTGATGATGCTCCTGCATCATACTATCGAGGAGAAAGAAAAACTTTCCATGAAAGTTATAAATGATTTTGACTTTGATTTTATTGTTCATCACCCCTTGTTCAATAACATGCCTCCTAAATACCAAGGTCTATTTGAGACACATAGGCCTTTGTGATGATTGATGAAACTTATGATGGCTCTTCCTTGATTCATCTCTCTCTTCCTTTCTCTTTTGAGGTTGACTTCATACACATTGATCTCCCACTTGATAATATTCAACATATTAGTGTTCTCCAAAAACCAACTTACACATGAAACATAGAAGTCAATGAAAACAATATCCTGATTATCTTTTTGGTAATCACTCTCTTGTAGTTTCATGTTTGTTCTCTTTATGCGTGGATCTACTTCTTGTGGGAGCTCTATTATTTGTTTGCTCTTCTCTCCTTCAAAACTCTCAATCTATGTAACCTAATTATCTACCTCTTATTATTGTTCATCCTTGACCTAATTAATGACTTCTTTCTACATAGCCAAATCTCTCATCATGCCCACTTTGTCAACAAAGTAGTCTAAATTCTCCTTGTTTTATATGAATAACAAGTGATTTGACAAACTTGAAAATAATCCTGCCACATGCTCATTTGAGAGTAACTCACCTTGATGGTCTAATTGTATCAATGTCTTATTTCTTGCATTCAACTCCTTAGAAGGATTTTTAACTACTACCTCATCTTATTCCATTGCTTGGGCATCTTATACTACTCTCTCTTCACTTTGGCTCATGTCCTTCTTGTTTCAAATGACTTATTTGGGAAAGTAGTTCTTCTATTTTTATAATTCTCTTTCTTTTACTTCCATCCTCTTGTGGCATTCACTCTTCAATCCCTTTTCCTCTTTACTATTCACTCTTCACTTTCTCTCTCTAAATTCTCTCTTTTGGACCTTGCTCTCTTCTCTTCTTGAAAATATTTCTCACTTACCATCTTGACCATTTACTTGGTCTCTCTCACTTGAATATCTCTCTCTCTCTTAGAGTCAGTATCTTTCTCTCTTGTCCTCACCTAATACTCTTCTCTCTCTTCTTTAATCTCTTCTCTTGAGCTTCTCTCTCCTTGAGCTCTCACTAGCTCTTTCTCACTCTAAGCCTTCTTAGATTAAGGAATTTTACACCTCTCTTCTCTTCTTTCTCACAACTATCTTTGCCTCTCTATCATATCAATGTATTCTCTCACTTCATTCCTTGCCTTAGAATACTCCTATTCTGATACCAAATGATATAAAGGGTAACACAATATCTCTTTTTGTCTTTGTTCTTGATTCACTTATTGAATAATAATTCATTAATTCATGATAAAATTAATAGTATTTAGATTCAATGTTTGATTTAATGGTTATAGACACCTTAATAATTCCTTTTATATGTCATTATCATTCCTCATTTAAATCAAAAACTCCTCAAAACATCAACTCACTTCGTAAACAACTTTTGCTTACCTTAGCAGATATGCGAGTAGCCTTTTTTTACATAAATACTTTATGTATGATCTGGTACAGATGAATATGGAAAAATAACACCTAATCTCAATACCATATTTTAATATACATCTCTCCATGAATTTACAAGACCCAACTATGTTTTTAGACCACTCTTTAATCTCCAAGTAGGTCACTATTATGCCTAATATGTCTATTCTATCCATGTTTTAACACAATCCATCTTAATAATATGGATACATACATAATCACCCTAAAAACTCCAAAATATTTTATCAAACATCATTGTGTAACTAATATCAAAATTTGGGCACTTTTCATTGGTAGATTCTCTTGGAATATGGGTTTTGGTTTTGAAACCCTAGTTTTAGGGTTACACCTAACTATGAAGGCTTGAGAGGAGTCTATTTGATCTCCTAGACTCAAAAATGGGTTTAAAGATGAATTAAATTTTGTAAAAACTATGTATAATTATTACCCACATTCTCCATTTAGGAAAAAAATCCTCTCTACCCCAGTGTTCCAAATTTTTAGCAAGATATTCAGATGACTGCGTGAGTTTTCTTTATTTCTACAGGTCTATGTTAGAGTTTATACCAATTAGTTTGAAGTCAATTCCATAAAATTATCAGAAAAACTTTATGGGATTATAATGAACACTTATCAATACATCAAATTTAATATAAACTCCAATATATTCAAGATCCTTCTCTCTAAAATGTTTGCTTTCATCTTAAAATCAAACACAGATTCAGGGTATGTAGGACTGTGACAATCCTTGTCCATCAACTAGTTAGTATATCCAATAAACTATTATAATGAATTTAAATATAATATATAAATCCTAAAAAATATCATGAACATAATTAAAATTTATTTATACTGACTTTTTTGCAACATTTAATTAGTCTTAGTCACCCTTACTATCAACACTCAGGAACAGGTACAAAATAGTCTATCTTGCATTTCTCATTCATCGATATGAAAGATACTTCATGGTATATAAATAAATTCAAAAAAATAATGATATACACTTACCAATTATATCATATTTACAATAAAAACATGTCTTTATCATGATTCTCTTTTCATACTCTATGCGTACATTCATTGTTATTACTCACACAAGGAATACAGGGTCTGCCAACAACATTCTTGCAAACAAAGAATTGTATATTCATTTTATTGGGGTTTTATTCATTTAAACCTTAAAATACATCCCATAATCTCTTTAATCTATTTAATCTATCTACAACATTCCTTACAAGTTCTTTTATTGCCCAAAACTGATCTAACTACCGTAACTTCCTCTTGTATGTTGAGGAGATGTGTAAAAACTTCCTAAATTATATCATAACTACCAAAATGAATAACTATGTGATTCATGTATGTGATAAAACATATTTTACCCCTTTATAAATCCTAACCACACTAATTAAAATATTGGACTTCTTGAAAACAAGATTGAAGTCTCTATGAAAGTTCAAAAATTCAAATGAAGGATTTTGGTGGGAAAGTCCAATACAACTCTAATTCAAATTTGATAAAGTTATAATACCTAATATTGACTCCTATAGAAATATAATGACTATAAAAACTTATTAGAGACTCAATACATTTTAACTAAACCAAAATTGACAAAATGTGATGATGCTCCTGAATCATATATCCATCCTTATGTAACCACATCATATAACCAAAACTTGTGATTACACACAAGAGTAGCCTAACATTTTGAAACATAATGTAAATGATTAAAATTTATAGGAGCTTCAATACTACTTATTTTTACTATTTTATTCATGTTTTTGGTTGATGCTAGATTATTTGTGGACTTAGATGCTCTTGCATCATACACCTAGGGTAAGAAAATGTGAGAGCATGGTGGTCACACATTAGAGGTAGGTATTAGAACCATATTTTATTATATTTAAAATATCATCTACACACTCTTTCCCCATGCATATTAATTCCCACCTTCCAATATTCAAGGTCAATAGAGAGGGTAAAAAAATACTCTCCTCCACCAATATCATTTCTCATCATTATTGCACCAACTCCTATTTACCTTGGGTTGACCTCCTTTATCTTTGATGCATCCACTCTTATTCATTAATATGAATCTACCTATTGATATCACTTTAAAATTATTATGGTTCACATCTACACTTTCATTCCTTTAAACAAGATCATTATTCATTTTCTTTCCATTACTCTCCTTCCTATGCATGACATCACTCTTCATCTTTGCACATACTATATTTAATTCATCATGCACACTATATTTAATTCATGTATCATCACATATATTGAATCTTTCATGTATCTATTGAGGTTTTTTTTGTGTGCCTTGCATACTCACATGCAAGTCTCTCCCTAAACTTGTCCTTGAAATCTGAAATGGGTATTTGTTTAGTAATTAGCTCACGCCTTTTAAATCCCTTTCTACTTTTTAATGGATATGTCATAAACTTTTATTTTAAAAAACCAACATTTTATTTTCCATTTCCATGTTTAATCTCACCATGAATATATTTTTTCAAATGTGAAAATCTAACACAAGTGGTGCATGCTCCATCTATATATGATTTCTTATAAAAAATTATCCGTTTGGTCTTTGACAAAAAATGGTAGGAATAAATTCTCTTGATTATTTTGGTGGAAATTCCACCATACACTCCTAAAAATTATTTTCATACTAAAAAGTATAACGCATGAAAAAAATGTTATCATGCATTGTGAATACAACATGTACCCTATAATAATGAGTGATACAAGTGTGATTGATTTGAACACAGAAAAGTTGGGTCATATCAACATTTATTTGAATAATGTATATTTGTGGATATTTATTGAAAAAATATTAGTATATTTATGTTTGGGTTTTATCCAATAAATTTTATGTAAGTGTTTTTTGTAGTTTTGAAAACATACTCTTCTTCTCACTACATATATTTGATTGGGTGACACCTTGTGATCTCTTTACTACTTTTCAAGTAAATATATTATAGTATCAAATATAACCTTGTTTTTTCATGGGAGTATACTATATAATGCCAAAAATTAATTGTAATTTGCATCATCAAGTCTTTCATGTCTCCTAATTGCTCTCATTAGTGTTTTTTGGGTTTATTTTAAATCATATAATTATTTATATAATCAAACTTTTTTGTATGTTAGATTAATTACAACACACTTATTATAATTATACATCATTTATAATTACTATCTTTGATGCATGTAGTTACACGCACATAATGATATGCATTATTTATATTTATCAAAATCTAACTATTTTTACCATAAATATTAGACGTTCATAGTCCTAGGGTTCTCATAGCATCCCTAAACTTATGCAATTACATCATTTGAAGAAAATATTTTCACCTAGTAGTATGTTTTAATTTTTCAAAGTATTTTTCCTAGATTTTGTCAACCTTTCTTCACAAATGACATTCATGCATTTTATTAATCATTGGTACAAATTTTTTTCATTAATTTCAATTAAATACTTGAGTTATTTGTGTAAAATCCTAGGAGGTGTTCATTTTGGTAAAGTTAGTTCAATCAATGTTTGGATGCACTTTTATTCATTATTAGTTTATCCATTATTAGTTTTAAGGGTTAAATATAATCATGAATAATATCATCATCACCATAATTAGAAATTCTAGTGATACTGTAAATAATTCAAAATTTGAATATGGACTTGAATTATCATTTGGCATGACATAAATTTTTTACTTTGGATTTGTAGGAAAACATTCATCATCATTATCCATTTCATCATTCACTTTTACATTCGGTGATGGACACATGTTAATATCCAATTCAATGGGAATAGAAGATTTACCTTATTCTACATGAATTATTAACATTTGTTCATTTTAATTTCCTTTCTTCACTTTTAATTTCTCCAATGTTTTGTACTTTATTTTTTTTCTTTAGAATGACTACCACAACCTATGATGTTTGATTAAGAAATATTATATGTTGATATTGACAAAGTTGACAAATCTTAGTTTAAACATTTGAAATGAGACATATATGGGTATTACATCATCAATAAAAGATGTGATCAGGTACATTTATATAAAAACCATAAATTTTATTACAATATTGTGCATATTGATACAAAATAGATCAAATTAGTGATAATTCTATCAATAAGATGAGAAAACTTATGTTGTGATTTGTTTTGGGATGTGACTATTGAAAACCCCCATCGTCAAGCTTAAATAACTAATGGGTCCACCACAATAAATAAAATTTAGTAAAAAATATGATATTTTCTCAAAAAGTAACAAAGGGTAATCAAATATGCATGTAGTTATGGTAAAAAATATGCAAGTTATTTATTAATTAATGATAAATATCTTCGATGTAGTTACACTACTATGTCAGACTCAAAAATGTGTTTTATGGAAAATAAATGAGATCCAAATTCCTTTTTATATGTAAGATATCACAAATTTAATAAATACTTCCTTAAGATAATCAAATGGATATCAAATATAAGGTTGTCCATTAATTTTTATGCACTCAAGAACATTATACTAACCAAACACCATCATGTACCCATCCCCCTATTACCATAGTAAAATTCCTATCAAAAAATAGTATTAATGATAAAATTGTGAATAACATTTAATTCATCGATCCATATTCAAAAGACATTTAACTCATCGACCGCTATTCCTTGGAAGAATAATGATTTAGACTTCCATGGTTATTACAAGTAAATGATCTCATGTAGGGTATGTTAAAAAAAATTGGATCTGTCTATAATTAGAAATATCCTTGTAAGATGTTATGGAAAGACTGATAGGATTTATATTCAAAGCTATATGACTATGCCAAAAATAGCGATAACTTTTTTTTGATATTTCAAGAATACAAGGTAGTTTCAAGCCTTTTTGTTTTCATAAAAAGATAGTTGTTTTTTCCAATAGATTGAAGCACCCAATTAAATACCATCCATCATAGATTAATGGAAAATTTAAAATAAGGTTATGTATTTTAATTTTATCAATATGGAATTTTCAATGGAAAAAATCATATGAAAAAGTAAATATATGAACCTCGAGATAGATATCTATTGACATTTTTCGGTATATATTAAATTTAAAATATTTTTATTGATGCCTATAGTTGTTTTTCCCAACATAATGATGCACCCTTTTAAATACCATCCATCACATATCAATGAATTTTCTTAAAAATAAGGTTACATATTTTAATTTTATCGATATGGAACTTTCAATGAACAAAATCATATGAAAAAAAATATGAACCTTGAGATAGATATCTAACAACATTTTAAAATATATATTAAATTTAAAATATTTTTACTAGTTATACAATGAAATTTATGAGTTGCTAACAATTAGTGTCTGGGTTTAAATCTAATGTCCATATGATTGTTATTTATAAAAAAATTCTTGTTTATAAAAGTCAATTGAAAAATCATAATATGTTGATTATATAGTGGATTACATAGGTCATTTTTTTACAAAATATTTTTTTGACCCTAAAATAGTGGTGCAAGTATATTATGACCATTCACTATCAGTTAGTATAATATTTTATAGGGAAGGTACTAAATTTATTAATAAATATGGTATGTAACAAATCCAAATATTTCAATGTTTATTGACAAATCTCTTACATTATTAATGTAACAGGTTTAACCTTTTAGGACTTAGTGAATGTAAAGCCTATGTTTATTAAAGAGTTGAGTATATTAAATTAGGGTAGAAATACGCAATAAATATATCCACTAATCTATTATATAATTGACTAACTTTGACCTTTATAAAAATAGTAATAAATAATACAAGTGTTAATTTAGCTGGAAGACAACTAAGATGAATGATCTTGAGATTGAAAACGAAGGTAAAGATTGATCCAAGTGTTACAAATAGGATATTGTTTTAAAAAACCCTCATGAACAATAACACCTTAATTGAATAGTAACATCGTAATTTGACATGTCACTAGTGTCCCTATTTTGGTGATAGTGTCCTCTAAGCAGGATTGTCTCAAACTTTTGGGTGCAACTATGTCTAGATATATGAGGTATGTTCTTACATGCACATGTTATGAAAAAATGTAAATTGCCTATTTTAACTAAATTTATGAGAAAACCCTAATCGTTCATGTTGCTAGGGCATTCGGTTGATACAAATTGAAAAGTATGTTTTTTAGTAGGGTAGGTTGGACATCCTCAACACCCCATTACGATGTGAATTTACTACATAACAATAATCTAAAGAGGGATCAATCCCAATGTAGTTATTCTCACCTAAGTTTTAGTGCATGTGAAAATAAATCTAGTATGATATGTGACTTGAGTACTTTGAATGTGCTTGAGATTAGAAATTTAGGTAATTTAATCTTAGGGCTATTATATATGGCAATATGCAGAAGTAGGGAAGAATATGGATTGATAACCTTAATTATGCACAACTTATTCCAGGTTTACATATGTAATTTGCATCTAATTTCCACCTAATTGTTAGAGGGATAAAAAACATGTATTTCTATTATTCTGATGTTTTTTTGGGTGTTAAAATAGGTTTAGGATGACCCTAAGAGGTTTTAGATTTGAAAAGATATCTATTTGTGAAAATAAGAGGGAAAGGACATTATAACCATTATTAGGACATGGCACTATTGTCCCTATTATGATGCTAGTGTCTAAGTGACCAAACACTAGGCATAAAGGGCCAGGATGTAAGAGTGAGGATTTGGGACTACTTTAAGGATGACTAGGGATACTTATGGCCTACATGAAGCTTATATAAGTTTGATAATAGGGTATAGGACTAAGCTAGGGATAGGTGGTCTCAAGTAGCACTCTTAAAAATCAAATGGTACTTTCAGGTGATTACATTTTCCCCACATTTTTTATATAAATGTAGTAAATTAGATTGACTAGGATAAAGGCAAAATAAGCATACCTAGACTTACCTAAGAGGTAAAGCTGATGAAGCTAGGTCTGAGTATGTGAAGCATACTCCAATGCATATCCTTTAATTTAAATGTGCATAAATAAATCCTTACTTAAGAAATATCAAAAGCAAAGGAAAAAATGTGTAAATAAGTGAAACTAAGTAAAACTAAGTAAAGGAATAAGAGAGAAAATGAATGAATACACCTCACTAGGTACATGAACCAATGCACAAAACCTAGTGACAACATGTGTGTGTGTGTGTGTCTATATAATGATCAGTCTATGAATAACTTGGACTAAGATGATGGATTTCTCAATCCTCATGTGTGGGTGTCTCAATAACTCAATCCAATTTTGAATCCATCACTACCCACCCCTACTTGGTGGATCATGACCTATGAATAGCTTGTATTAGACTGATGGTGTGTCCAACCCTCTCATGTAGGTAGCTCAAGAACTCAAGTAGACTATGAATCCATCATTGACTACCCATGTATAGTAGATTTATCTAAAATTGAAACTGCATGATGTAACTATAGATGTCTAGTTGAGAATGTCAACTCTCTAACCACTCTGGTATGTTAGGTAACTTTGGGCCACTCAGGAATGCCAACCAATGTATATGGAGTAAAGTATAAAAATGGTGTGTAACCTAGAATATGATGTTGATTATATATAATGCATATAATGACATGAAATTTATCATTCCATCTAATCAATTGATGTGTAAGTGAGCATGTAGAAATAATGTGTTGCACCCTCACTCCCAAATTTGATATCTGAGCATGTGGATTATGGATTGAGTTATAATAATATTTATGTAAGTATTTTAACTAAATATGGGAATGGTTATGCAATGAATAATTCCCCAATATAAGTAAATAGGTATGAATCTAAACTAAACTAGTATGAATCTGAACAAAATTAATATGTAACTAAGCATGTGCGAACCTGAAATATACCTACTATACTTTTCTAGCCAATCTGGGATTTTATAAAAATAAAGTTACTAGATAGTAGTACCATATCTTGGATAATATATCCATGTGGTTCTAGTGTCCCAATTTGGGTGCTTATGTCCTTATACTCCAATTTTTGTGCAACTATACTAATCTTAGTGTTACTATTTTCCCATTATGTTTACCTAAGTTTAATTTTTGTAATTTGAGCATGTGTATTGAAAAATGTATTACAAGTGCATTTTGGTAGCTTCATCTTTGTGACAAACCCCTGTGAATTCCCCCTCCTTTGAGGGTATTTTTTGAACATGTGAAATAACTATCCTTAGAATAAAAATCTCTACAAGATGTGTGTTAGCAAGAGCATATCTGATATCTATGTAATAATCCAATATAATGTGGAAAAATAACATTATAATTTGAGTCTAAGTTTGTAATGTGAAATTTTTATCATGTATAACATTCACAATGGTGCTAAGATAGATATAATAATGTATGTAACAAAAAATCTGAGTAATAACTAAGTAGCTACCTAGGGGAATGGGGCATGATGTCCATGATGGCACCCAAGTAAGAAGGGGAGATGTATGAGGTCCCTCATGGAATCTAAAATTGAAGTGTGTAAAAATCAAGAGACAAGTGTCATGGCCATGACACATACAAGAAAGCATACATACAACACACATGAAGCACACAAATTAGGTCAATGGGCTACAATATAAGGGACATGGGCACATGTCACTAAATCTAAGAAAATAAGACATACAAAGACATGATAAAATGTCAACATACTCAAGAAAAAATCAAGTTGGCATAGAGCCACATACAAGGGCATGTTAAAATGTCCACACACACAATTAGAAAAGCACACTCAAGGATATGGGCACATGTCTAAAGTATACATATATGAAAAGAAATGGCATAAAACCATAGATAAATGGAATATTCAAATTACCTTAAATAGAAGAAGCATAGAGATACAATCAAGTCTAAACCGAGAAAGCTAAAAATGAAAATATGTATGAATATTTAATATAAATATGTGTAATAGCTAAGATGTACATGTGTTGAATCTAAATTAGTAGTAGTTGGTAAAAAATCTAAGTATATCATGATCAATATTAGGATATAACAATGGTAAAGTTGTGATATAGACTATAGAAACATGTAACCTAAAAATTCAGAATTTGTATAAAATACCACCAAATGGGTGAATGTGTCTAATGAATAACTCATGTATCTCTGTGTATTCCCCCAATGAGTAGATAGTAATAAATCTAGATCAGTGTAGTGGACCTGAGTCATGTAGTAATATGCAAGCACTCGACAAGAAAAAGTGAAACATGTATGTATGATAAAATTGACTATACTAAGATAGCTAACATATGTAGTGTCTAGACAATATAAGAAGTGTAAACATGAAAATGCATACAATCAATAATTTTGTGTTTTTTATGTAAATATTTGAATGTTTTTATGTTTTTTAAAAAAATATTTTGTTTTTTTATTTTATAAATATAATCTATGTATAAGCAACATGAAAATTAAACTATATACAAGAAATAGAGAAAGAAAAGGTGTCTAAGTAAAAATTGGAAATAAATGATATAGTATACAATTAAAGTGCAATGTCTCTATAGACCAAAGAGCACATCCATGGTATGTGGATAATCAAATGGTGGATCAGGTTGAAGGTTTCCAATGTCAAATACTGAATCTATTTGAAATCAAATAATTCATCATCATCATCATCGTCATCATCATCATCATTATCATACCATTCTATATGTATCACTAGACCCTTGTACTTGGCATTAGTCTAGATCTGTGTATCTAAATAACATGCTGCTCTACTATTTAAGATGCCTCTTGTGTAGTCTTAAGGTAAACCACATTGGAATATAGAGTATCTATATGAAACTTGTGGTTCTCATTTATGCCATCATGTAAAATGCAGACCATGTGTCCTTTGTGATTGAATGTCAAATATCTGTCTAATCGATCAACTATGGTATCAATCACCTATAACCATGTACTACCATGTGAAACCTATAGATGAGTTCCCCTGATCATGATAAATAATAATGTGTTGGCCACCATGGGGCCACATGAAATTGGTAATGTGATATGTCTAATAAAATCCTAACAATGTATGACATATTGTATCTCATTTTCCTGATAGCCTATGTGCAATAAAAATGTCAAAGTTGTCACATCCCAATTCCTCATTACACTAATTTACCTAATTATCTATAGATTATTATGGTTAATAAATTGATTAATTACTATTTAATTAATCAATAAGTCATATGCTATTATGTGATAATTGTATGTTTCTTAGAATACATGATTTTATTGCTATGAGTTAGTTGTATTTGTATATTCTTTACATTATGATCATGTTGATTAGTTTTTATAGCAGTATTTTATGGATATTTATCATGAGGTTATGGATAACTACCTTCTTGTGATGAATTAGATGTAGGATAGATCCATCCCTCAGATCATGATGGAGGGAGAAGAGGATGACGTAGATGGAAGTGCTAATGGATGATAGAGGAACAACTAGAACCCATGCACACACCATGATAGATAACACTTTTTATGCATTATTTGAATTGTTAGCTATATTATGTCATATAGTGTTAGTTACATTTGGTTGATTAATTATGTGCTTTAGTTATGAGTTAGTTTCCATTTAATATGTGGATGTAATTATGTGATTTCATTATGACTATAGTACATTGACTGAGTGCATAATACTACTTTTGATTATGAAATGTTATTGAATTAATGATTACATATGATATTATTTTAATGAGTGAGTAAATATGGTTGATTAGTATTTATTTAATACTATTTATAGACTAATTGGAATGTCTTTTTAATGTCTTAATATATTTCTGATTATAATGATATTTGAGAAATATCATCGTTTCAATTTAATGACATGATATATGAAATATAGTTAGAAGACATTAAGGATAATCTATATAAAGTGGTAATAACAATGACTACATTGTAATAATATCATCTTGTTTAACATTTTTATAAGAATTATAGTCAAAATATTGTTAATGGATTTTCATTAGTCACTTGCTATTAGAAGTCAAATTGGCATTGATCCATGGTAAGTTTATGTAAAAATTAACTAAGCTATCCTATGATCTAACCTAAACTAATGGGTTGAATACATTGGCATTAGTATGAAATGTTTGCTTTTATTATTTTTTGGGTTAAGGATAATCATTTACAATGATTTAATAAGTTGACTTTGTAAAGTTAGAATGTAGGAATGTGAGGTCAAAGGAACCATGTAGTGATTGAAAATATTAAAATATTTTTTATTTGGAACATTTGAGTGATTAGGGCATTGCTTTGTTTGTCTCAACTCAATTTTGCCTAGATTATAAGGCAAATCTATGGAAAATGGGTTTTACATGATGAGAGTTGGAATGAACTATGAATTTGATGCTATAATGCATGCACAAAATGTATGAGAGAAGTTGACCAAAGAATAATGATAAGGAAGAAAAAAAAGGGCATGGCACGGAAGTGGAGAATAAGAGGTGAGCAGAGAGAAGGAAAGGGAAGACATTATGGTGTAAGAGATAACAAACTTATAAGCTATTTTGAGGTTGGTCTTATAATTTATTTCCATGGGTTATGTTTAAAATAGTGAAAATTTATGCATTTATATTAATAGGGTTTTGGGTAATGCATTGCAAAATAATTTCAATAAATGATATTAATTTATCCCTATGGATGGATTAGCCATCCACATAACTAAATCAATATCTCCTAATTCTTAAATGCTATTGAACAAGACTATGTGTAATAAGTATGGTGGGGTAGATTTTTTTTTCACTCACTATGAAGCCATGAAAACTAGAGTAATATAGATGGGTACAAAACATAAAATGAGTAATATAGATGGTCTATTGTTTTATTTATGTACTCCTAAGATATAGAATATATTTGTTTATAAGATGAAATTATGGTGATTTAGGTCATTCTAAGGAAAATTATGTGTACAATAGTGTTCTGTATAATCCTTCCAGTCTGGTATTTAAATATAACACTATTAAGAGGAGACTGTGTAACCATATTAATATGTAGATTGTATTATTTTCTATCATGAAATATTAGTCAAAATGGGTTGTGTATTGGAAATACATATGCATACATACAATTGACACAAATGATTGTATTATGTTAATGTGTATTGGAAAGACATACACATACATACAATTGATACAAATAATTTTATTATGTTTTTGTGTATTGATAATCAATTAAAGATTATTTTGTATTGGATAATTGTTAACATATTTTTTGTAGAACTCCTTTAGTGTGTTCAATTTGGTTTACAAATTTAGTTATTTTGAACCTTAAATCCGAGCATGAAATTATAAATGATTGTGTGAAATTACTTTAAGAAAATTGACATATTGGATGTGTGTTAAAATTATTATTTAATAGATCTTTTTAAATATGATTTTGATAGAGGATTATGTGTCAATTTTAAGTAAACAATATAACTATTATGAACCTAGATTTGGGAGAAATTAGAGAAAATGAGTTTGAATAGTTTTCTATTGATTAGTGGATTTTGAACATCAAGTAATAAAATGGAGATAAAAATAGGGTTAGTATATATGATTTGTTATGTATTCATTATCATTAGATAATTTATAGAATTAGCTTTGGATTGATTGTTTTGACTATATGAGTTCCAAATGGGGAAATAAACATTGAAAAACATAATAGTGTGTACATTATACTATGAGAATTTGAAAAACAAATACCTTGAGCATAATGAACCCACTGTTAGTTATAATAATACATAAATTATGATAAATGGGTAGATACATACGAATTGTATATGTATTACATAAATTTGATATGTACATAGTTCATATATATGTTACAATCTATTTGAAAGGATTGATTACATATTTATATATAGGGTATATATTTGGAAATATGAAAGTTATGTTTATAATTATGGTATTATCAATGATTGTAAATTAAGCTAGTTAAACCACGTGATGTGGTATACCATATTTATACGCATACAACTCTTTAAATGTGTAAACAATGTTATGAAAGTTTTAATATTGTTTATTATGAGCATTGTAATTAATTATAACTAGTTAGTTGTAATTTCAAAAGTATATGCATAGAACTATATTATGAATAAAATGGCTTGTCATAAATGATTCTCTACTGAGTTGCTTCTGAAATATTAGAAACATGCATCCTAGCATAAATATACCCAGTTGGTATAGGATGTACTTATTTATGTTATTATTTATGTATTAAATAATATATTTGAGATTCATATCATATGTTTGATAGAATAAATTTATGTACTTTGATTATTTTTATACCTATCATGTTTATGAATGTTGATAGGAAGTAATCTAATTGGATCTCTTGGTTATTTTTAGAATTAAATAAATATCAAATTATTGGTACTAAATAAATAGTGAGATAGACTTCACTAGCTTACTTAACATCACCAATGTTAGATGAGGGTAATCCAATCAAGTGGTTTATGAATTTGGATGATCTTAGAACTCATTAACTATTTCAAAACTTTGTCCAAAGTAATGTTTAGTTAAACATTATAATTTATATGTTTGATTTGCATGCTTGTGAGTTATCATGTTAGAACATATTTTTTATGGTACACATCATGTTTTATAAATCTTACAACACACATGTACTATATCTTGTTTCTTTGGATTCCCACACCATCTATTTCTAACCATCTATGAAGGAAGGGCCATTCCATGGATGGGAGACTGTGTAGGAAATTGATGGTCTATGGTTGGTGTGTAAAAGTACTCAGATGATGCTCTCCCTCCCCACAATAGTACTTATTTGGAGACTACACTTGAGATTACCATAGATATTAGAGTTCATGAGACCCATGTTCCTTGAAGCCTTGTATCTAGTATTGTTTTAATTATTGAAACATTATTCCTAATAAAAATGTTATTTTTTACTCATATGTACATTGAAAATAGTGGATGTAATATTGTACCAAATATGGATGGAATTATGTAATTACCTTTTAGAATATATGTAGTTATGTTTTATTTCATATGATGTTAGTGATCAGTAACTAATAGATGTTACATGTTTATTTTATAGTTAACATACTTAATCTATTATACTTGGGTCACTAATTATATTCTCATGGTGTAATATAATCTAAGAATACATGGAATTATTTTTTATTTTTATTTTTAAATTAAGTTATTCTAGTAAATCAATATGGGGATGTTACATTGTGGTATCAGAGCTACATCTTGAACTCTAGGACTTAAAGCGTTCACTAATATTTTCATATCCTTTTATTTATAAGAAAGGATAATGGTGTGAGATAGATCATCTGGTGAGGTTCCTTGAAATTTTAATGATAATAACCCTTTGTTTGATCTTAACCAATTTGAAGATGAGCAAGCAACAAAGTTAGATCAGATTTTCGTAGCCATGAATGAAACTAGGGACTGAATTGTAACCTTAGAATAGAAAATTCATGGACATGAAGAGAAATCCAATTATCATGTCCCTAAAGAACATCATACTAAGAAGGAAATACCTCAATAGCAAAGTCATGAGAAAGTGCCTCAGGACACGAGAACTCATGTAGTTACAAAATTGGCTAGAGATATGAAAAAGGTGAATCCACCTAAGTTATATGGAACCATTATGGGAGAAGGAGATGAAGCACAAATAATTGATATGGGGAATAATTTTGAGATTTAAAACTACTCTAAAGTCACTAAAGTAATTTGGGGAGCTTACTAGTTGGCTGGTGAAGTGGTAGGCCAACAAAAAGTTTGAAATAAATCTTAACTCGACCACCACCCATGGGAATAGTTTGTGACATTGTTCAAATCAAAATGGCTTCTAAAGTTATACTTTAAACAAAAGCTTACAAAATTTAAGAATCTTAAGCAATGAGACCTATTAATGAATGAGTACTAGGAATAAATTACCAAATTTTTGAAGTATGTACCTTAGTATCAGGTTTATGAGAGGTTCATAATTAAGATGTTTATCATGGGAATAAAACCCCAAATCAGTGGAGAGGTGGATGTTCATGGGACATATACCATGTATTAGGTCTTTGAGAGGGTAGTCAAGTAGGAATAGAAGTTAAAATATATTTCTTAGGTCAGAGTTAAGTTCAAGAAAAAGTTTAGAAGATCTAAACCAAATTTCAAAAAGAATAATTATAAGCAAAGGAGTGAAGACTCTAATAGTCAGTTAAAGAGTTAAAATACTAGATTCAATAGTGGTTCAGGTCATAGGAAATTGGGTAATGGTTTCAAGGGTGGTTTCAAAGGAAACCAATAGTTTGATAGGAAAGGACCACTTGGAGGTTGCTTCATTTATGGAGGTGACCATTTTGCAAATGAGTGTACCCAAGATGATTCTAAGAACAAAGGTTTTGATTCATAACAAGGAATGTTTCAAAAATTTATTCATAAAAAAATTGAGAATTGATAAGCCTAATTCAAGGCTTAACCCATATAATTGTTAGATACTTTGTTTGAACATCCAATTTCTATTTTAATAGATATAGGGGATATAGAATATTTTATTAATCCTATAATACTTAATAAGCTATCTAGAAAATTTGGAGTAATGGTAAATGCATGGTCAATACAATATGGGGGATGACAAAGGAATAGCTAGAACCCATGCACACACCATGATAAATAGCACTTTTTATATGCATTATTTGAATTATTAGTTGTATTATGTCATATAGTGTTAGATGCATTTAGTTGATTAATTATATGTTTTAATTATGAGTTAGTTTTAACTTAATATGTAGATCCAATCATTTGATTTAATTATGACTATAGTACATTGACTGAGTGCATAATCTTACTATTGATCATTATGTGTTATTGAATTCATGATTATTGCTGATATTGTTTTAATGAGTGAGTAAATTTGGTTGATTATTATTTATTTACTATTGTCTATAGACTAACTAAAATATATCTTTAATGTCTTAATATATAGCCGATTATAATGATATTCAATAAATATCATAATTTTGAATTAACGCCACAATATATGAAAGATAGTTAGAATATATTAAGGATAGTCTATATAGAGTGGTAATGACAATGACTACATTGTTATAATATCAATGTGTTTAACATTTTTATAATAGTTATGGTAAAAATAATATTAATGACTTTTCATTAGTCACTTGATATTAGAAATCATATTGATATTGATCCATGATAAGATGATTTAAAAATTGCCTAAGCTATCTTATGATCTAACCTAAACTAATGGGCTGAATACATTGGCATTAATATGAAAGGTTTGGTTTTATTATTATTTAGTTTAGAGACAATCATTTTTAATGATTTAATAAGTAGACTTTGTAAAGTTAGAACACAAGCATATGAGGTTAAAGGAACTATGTAGTCATTAAAAACATTAAAATATTATTTATTTAGAACATTTGAGTGATTAGTGCATTGATTTGTTTGTCTCAACTCAATTTGACTTATATTTGAAGACAAATCTATGGAAAATAGGGTTTGACATGATGGGAATTAGAATAAATCATGAGTTTGATGCTATAGTGCATGCAAAGAACATATGAGAGAGGTTGATAGAATAATAATTATAAGAAGGAGAAATAAGGGCACAACATGATGGTGGAGAAGAAGAGGTGAGTAGAGAGAAGGAAAAGGAAAACATTCTGGTTCAAGTGATAAAAAAATTAGAAGCTATTTTGAGGTTTGTATTGTAATTTATTTGTATGGGTTGTGTTTAAAGCAATGAAATTATGTGCATTTATCTTAATAGGGTTTTAGGTAATGCATTACAAAATAGATCTCAATAAATGATATTGATTTAGCTCTATGGATGGCTCAACCATCCATAGAAATAAATCAATATCTCCTAATTCTTAAAGTCTGTTGAACAAGATTGTGTGTAATAAGTATGGTAGGGTAGTCTTTTTTGTGCACTCACTATAGATTTAAACCATGGAAACTAGAGTAATATAGATGGGTTATAATAATATATACATAACTTAGTCTACATTTTATATGAATTTGAGAAACACTTAAGCTTATATATGGTAGACTATGTACATTTGTAATGTTTCATTATAATGAGGATAAAGACTAAAACCTTGAGCTTATAAATAAAATTTGGTTGAGGATATATTATAGTAAACCTAATATATATGGAATGATCCATTGTTTTATTTATGTACTCATAAGATATAAAATATATTTGTTTAAGTTGTTTATAAGATGAAATGATGGTGATTCAGGTCGTTCTAGGGAAAATTATGTGTATAACAGTATTCTAAATAAACCTTCCAGTTTGGTATTTAAATAGAATACTATTAAGAGGAGATTATGTAACCATATTAGTATGCAAATTCTATTATTTTATGTCATGAAATAGTAGTCAAAATGGGTTGTGTATTGAAAATACATACATATACATACAATTGATACAAATTATTGTATTATGTTTGTGTATTCAAAAGACATATGCATAATACAAACAATTGTATCATGTTTTTGTGTATTAATAATCAGTTGAAGATTATTATGCGTTGGATAACCATTAACATATTTTTTTAATAGAACTCCTTTAGTGTGTTCGATTTGGTTTACAAATTTAGTTATTTTAAACCTTATAAATTGAGCAAGAAATTATAGATGACTATGTGAAATTAATTTAAGGAAATTGACATATTGAATGTAAATTAAAATTATTGTTTAATAGATCTTTTAAATCTGAGTTTGATAGAGGACTTGTGTCAATTTCAAGTAAAGAGTATAACTATTATGAATCCAGAATTGGGAGAAATTAGAGAAAATGAGTTCAAATAGTTTTCTATTGATTAGTGGATTTATAGCTTCAAGTAATAAAATAGAGATAAAAATAGGTTTAGTATATATGATTTGTTATATATTCATTATCATTAGATAATTTCTAGATTCCACTTTGGATTGATTGTTTGGACTGTATGAGTTCCAAATGGGAAAATAAATATTGAAAAGCATAATAGTGTGTAGATTATACTTTGAGATTTCATAAAATGAATACCTCAGGCATAACTAACCCACTGTTAGCTATAACCGTATAGAAATTATGATAAATGGGTAGAGACATATGAATTTGATATGTATTGTATGAATTTGATATGTACATGGTTCATATATATGGTATAATCTATTTGAAAGTATTAATTATATATTTACATATAGGGTATATATTTGTAAATATGAAAGGTATGCTTATAATTATGGTATTAACTATGATCATAAATTAAGCTAGTTAAACCACGTGATGTGGTATACCATATTTATACTCATACAACTCTCTAAATGTGTAAATAGTGTTATGAAAGTTTGAATATTATTTATTATGAGCATTGTAATTGATTATAACTGGTTAGTCCTAATTTGATAAGTATATGCATAGAATTATATTAAGAATAAAATTTATTATCATAAATGATTCTCTATTGAGTTACTTCTAAAATATTAGAAATATATAGCCTAGTATAAATATACCCAGTTGGTATAGGTTGTACTTGTTTATGTTATTATTTATGTATTAAATATTATAGTTAAGATTCATTGCATATGTTTGATGGACTAAATGTATGTAATTTGATTATTTTCATACCTATCATGTTTATAAATGTTGATAGGAAGTAAATTGACTAAATCTATTGGTTATGTTTATAATTAACCAAATATCGCATTACTGGTACTAAATAAGTAGTGAGATAGACTTCACTAGCTTACTTAGCATCAACAATGCTAGATCAGGGTAATATGATCAAATGGTGTGTATGAATTTGAATGATCCTAGAGATCATTAAATATTTTAATTTTTTTTCCAAAGTAATGTTTAGTTAAACATTGTCATTTTATATGCTTGATTTACATACTTGTGAGTTATCATGTTAGAACACATTTTCTTTATGGTACACATCATGCTTTAGAAATCTTACACCACATGGGTACTTGCTTATCTCTCTAGATTATTGAACCATCACTATCTACCCATCCATGAAGGGAGGGTCATTCCCTAGTTGATAGATTATGTGGGGGATTGATGGTCTATGGTTGGTATGGAAAAGTGCTTCGATGATGCTCTCCCTCCCCACAATAGTACTTCTTTAGAGACTAAACTTGAGATTACCATAGATACTAGAGTTTGTGAGATTCATGCTCTTGGAAGCCTTGTATCTATTATTATTTTAATTATTGAAACATTATTCCTGATGAAAATGTAATTATTTACTCATATGTACATTGACAGTAGTGGTTGTAATAATGTACCAGTCATGGCTGGAATTATGTAATTACCTTCTATAATATATGCAATTATGTTTTATTTCATATGATGTCAGTGATCAATAAATAATATATGTTACATGTTTATTTTATAGTTAACATACTTAATGTGTTATACTTGGGTCACTGATTATATTCTTGTGGTGTAATCTAATGGAAGAATATGTGGAATTATTTAAAAAAAAATGTTATTCTAGTAAATCCCAATGGAGATGTTACAAAAGTGCAAGAATTAGGATTGGAATCCTCCTTTATAGCCACATGGGGAATGTATCTTTCTACAACAAAAATCTATATCTTCAATGCAATATTCCATGAGTATATGTGTTAATGATGACTTTGTCATGGTGCTTGTATCTATGGAGGTCAAGGATTTATAATCTAAATAGTGCATTGATCCTTGAATTTATTCAACTAATACTATAATGTTAAGCATGTATCGATATCATGTCCTATGAGTATATGAAAATGACAAAAGGTTTAAACTTCATACTATGACAATTTGATGATAAATCTATGATGAATTGTGGGTAACACCATCAATCCTCTATCAAGTAATATATGTAAAATCTGGTGTGATCTATCCTTTGAACTCCTTGCTTGAATCTATATAACTAGGTCTATATCCATAGATGTAACCATATGTATTGAATGAATGGAGGGATATCCCACTAACTATAACTAAGTAGGGGAGCCTATAGCTATAATATTATGAACTAGAGGTGATACCATTGTATAAAAAGGTATGAGTGCCTTAAAATCATCTTTGTAATATCTTGGGCCCACTAATGTGAAACTTATTCCACATAAATAGTCATTAATGTCAATAGGTGTTGGATTATCCTCTGTGGTGGCCTAAGAATATGTATCAGAGTTATGAATGTATACTTATTTTGAGTTAACATGTAAAGGTAACTATGCTATGAGAATCTCATCATATGCCCTGGATGGGGATATCTGTACTGTGGGAAGGTCCTCCATCATGGGTGTAAGTAACAGTGTTGTAAGAATATCTAGAAGAGGTGTAGAAATATTATTGATAGATTGCCTAACATCATATGTATGCATCTAATCAATTATAATCATTTAAGGTGGGGAATCTATGAGAACATGAGGTGTCCCATCTAAATATGTACTTAGGGTAGTAGGCTTGGTGAGTCTACAATATTTAAATGATTGATTATCTTTTGGATAAGTGTATAAGTATTTGTCATGTAAAAATTTGACTCATCTATGAAAATTATAAGGTATGGCCTCCATAGCATGTATCCAAGGTCTCCTAAGTAATAAGTTGTATTACAAATGATTAGGCATCACTTGAAAGTGTGTAGGTAGTATTTTTGGCCCCAGCATAATATCTAATGTATTAGAACCCAATGTTTGTCTAAGAATGTCATTAAAGACTCTAAATTCTTATATGTCTTTTGAATGGATGCTATATCAACCTGTCAAGTATATTTATGTTAGTTCTTACATGGGTGAGTAAATATTATAATAGTTAGATAAAATAAATAATTGTGTGAGTTGACAACTCATGTAGATAGGTGTGTGTGAGAGAATAAAGTGATGAGATATGTTAGGAGATAGATTAAAGATTGGGTGGATTTGAGATAGTGATAGGATCCTAAAATATAGGATACTTTTCCTCTATATATGTAATATCTCTTGATAAATATGATATCCTAATTATATTGAATATACATTAAGTTTATTGTAAATATTTATTATGTGTTGGAGGTGTGCAAATCTTAACTAGTTTCATTATTTTGTATCAAAGCCATTATCCATTGTACATTGCAATGTGATTCCTTTCATTGTAAATTAAAATGTGAGCCCTATAAAATATTTAAGAATAAATATATATGCATCGAGTATTTGGCTATACAATCTATTTTACGAGGTTTGAAAATGTGTTTTGTAATTTTACATTTGATTGAAGGATTTTATCAGGGTTGCATTAGCTTTATACACTATATTTTCATTGGAAAGACTTTGCATCAATTGATTCTTCTAATACATTAGTTATCATTCTTAGATCACATCTTCTCCCTGCATATTTAATCTCAACATTGGCTAAGAATGACCCATAAGATATCGTGTCTTTTTACTCAATTCATATCACCTTTCTTCATGTAGAATGAAAAATCCATAGTTCATCCTTAATGCATCTCTTCCAATCATTTTTTCATGATCATTACCTATTATAGTATGATTTATTTATGTGTGTTTTCCATCTCGAATCCAATATCAATGTTTGCTAGTCTTGCATTCATTATTTGTCAGGGTCTTTGTGTCTTCATGTGACTTGTGTGTGCATCTTTATGTATGTTGGGTGCTACTTATTGTTTGGTCTAATAGATGATATGATCCATTCATGGAATTTTACATGTTTTTTGATTAATATATACAATAGTGTGCATATATTTTTGTTGATTTTGGAGATAAAAAGCTATGGTGTGTTCAACTCAAGCTAGAACCATGTGCCTAACATAGATTCCATCATATCTCTAAGTTCTTTTTTAATACCATAGATATATACCTCTCATGCATTGATTTGGTGAGCTATTCATATTCCTATGGTTTTTTAGATAATATTTATTGATGTAAAATCAAATCTTGGTAGCGTATGCTCTTCAAACATGGTTTTAATGTGTTCCTAGTATTTTGCAATCAAGTTCTTATTCTGAGTCATATCTTATAAATCCAAAAGGCTTCTATGGATCTTTTCCACCAACCAAGAAAGTAGATGTGTCATTGTATTGATTCCATTTTTTTCTATTTTAGTCATTAATTTAATATTGTGTCTAAGTTTTAGGTATTTTGGATATTAATTCATGATAGGATCTAATTGTCTCATTTAGTTTTTAGATGTAAGAAGGATTAAATAAAAGTCTTTTCATATTTTTTTGAAAAAAATCTTAGTTTAAAACATAGGTTATATTTTTATTTTAGGTTTTTTATATAAAGTTCATAGGATTTAAAGTTTAGTTAAGTCTTATTTAGTTTAAAAACTCTAATTTTTTTAATCTTGTGTCAGGTTAGTCTAACAGTGCATGTCATCATTGTCTATCATTCAAAAGTGTTAAATAAATAAATAAATAAAATAAATACTCAATAATAGGGTCCATTTTTTATATCCATAAAACTATTAAAAAAAAAACCTTGGTAATAGAGTTGTAGTCTCTTGTCATGTTGCCCAAGCATAGTCAACTCTAGGTTCTCAAAAAATTGCCTCATAAATGCATTTTCAGTGGAACCCAATGTCTAAATTAGGGGTAGGGGGAAGCATTATCTCATGATCCTCAAATTAAAATTTTATAGGTAGAAAACCTATAGGAGGATGGAGGACATAGGAGGTTGGAAGACATTTAACATCCTCTCGCTAGCCACTAGTGATGAGGTTGCACAATATTTTAATGGCATGCTTTTTCATGTTTTTAGTTTTTAGTGTTTTCATATTTTTTTTGTGTGCTCAATAAAACCCTACATCAAGATTTGGGAAGGACACATATTTCAAAGAAACATCTTTTGAGTGCAAGAGAATATTTTGAGGTAAACTCAACATGGATGGTTGTCCATATAGTTCAAGAGATATAGGAATATGGAGGATTCAAAATTCAAGAACCCAAGGGATGGGAATGGTCCCATAGAAATTGGATTGAGAACTACTCCTTTACGAGGGTAAAGAGGCAACTTGATGGAGTTGTACCTAGTTTATGCAGTGTTTTAAGAGAATAGTGAAAATAAAATATGTTTTTATTTTCTCCCATGTTTGCACTGAGTGAATGTTAGGTATATTTTTGTTAGTACTCACATGGGAGAGTAAATATTGAAATAATTAGATAAAAATAAATAATTGTGTGAGCTTACAACTCATGAAGATAGGTGTGTGAGAGAATAAATGGTTGAGATGTTAGGAGATAGAAGAAGGATTTGGGGGATTTTAGATAGTGATAGGCTCTCAAAAATAAGAGACCTTATCTATATGTATGAAACATATCTCTATGAATATGATATATTGATTATTTAATAAGTTTATTGCAAATATTTATTATGTGTTGGAGGTGTGTAGATCTAAACTAGTTTCATTACAAACCCCATAGTCTATAGAAATATGAAGTTGCATATTGAACATCTAAGAATGTGTGTTTTATTTTTTTACTTTTAAATAAATAATGTGTGTTTCCCCAAATTAGTCTTGTAAGAATCAAACTATTATTGATTTGCTACTTTGATTGTTTAGTATAGTGGATTTTTCATTATTAGCCTTGAGTCAATTTGAATTTGATGTTTGGTTTCAAAATTTGAATTTCTAAAGTCTTAACCCACACCACTTTAGTGTGATATCAGATTATTATACACATTTATTATAACCTAGTGGAGAACCAAGACACAAAGCACATTGAGTTCTACATGTATTATATCTGGTAATTGATATTGGACAAGGTCATTGATCTTAAATTTTTTCAAACAAATGATCAGGCTATTGACATATTTATAAAACACTTTTTTAAGGCTTCATTTTTTTATCTTAGACAAGTTTTTGGGAGTGAAGGAAGTTGTCATCAAAGTTCAGTGATTTCTTTGTCCTTCCCTCCATTGCAGTACATCTTAAGGTGGGGTGTTAGAGTATTTAATTACTCATACATTATTATATAGTCTAAAAACAAAATTGTAATATATATTTGTAATTTATGGGTAGGTGATGAGTGGTGCATACTCATCCATAACATATTATTAGAGAATATTATCAATTAATTAAATCCTTAATGAACTTCTATTAATAATATTTTTGTGGATAAGTATGCACTGATTAATACCTGCCTATGAGTTAAAAATAAATATTATAAGTGTATCTTAAAACTATAAAATAGTATATTAGTAATTAAATATACTAACAAGGTATTTATAATAACCTTTGAAAGAGCTATAAACACTTATTAAAAGAATACAATTCTAAAGAGAAGGGTTAAAGGTATCTTTGTTGGGGCTCTAATTGCCAAGCTTACAATAGACTAATGCCCAAGTAATAAATGCCTACCATTTATATATATACTTTACTAGTTGTAGACATATGTTAATTTTGGAAAGGCTTATATATTCAAACCAAACTATAGACTCCACATCTTCACAAAACTTTGATGAAGGTAAATGAACACTCATTGTTGAATGCACACACTTAACCTTTTTCATTCAAGGTCTAAAGTTACTTGGTTGGGTTTTTTTCAAATAATTTTTTAGATAATAGAAAATTTATAATTTTTATTTCCTTGGTTTTTTTTATTATGACTCGGATGTTGAGTAATGGTAGAGCCACCACCTAATAAGTCCTATTCATTCCATGGTTTAAATTCATTTGGTTGTGTTTTTATAAAAAAAAATGTTTATATTTTATATTTTTTTGGTTTGTTTATTGACTTAGACTAACAAATGATTGGAACTCATAGTATCCTATAGATTTTCCATTTTTTATGAGAGACACACCAAATTTTATTATGAATATGGCACTACTATTTAAAAATAAATAAGTTTTCTCATAGTAGCAGGATGGTGTTGAATGTTTTGTCGAGTTCTCAAACTGCTTTAAGTTCTTAAAACTTTTCCACGTTTTATATTTATATTTTGGTTTTCCTATCCTTTGGTCCTATTCTTATATTATCTTTGATTTATTTTATTTTAATGTGGTATTTATTCATATTTGACTTTATTTGACTCCTAAAATAGGGTACTTGTTAGTTTATTATGCCTTGTTTATGTTTTCTAATTTTTAGTTGACGATATCTTGAAGCGTTCTTTTTCCTCTATGTTGTGATTGAATAACTCTTAACTAAACCTTCTTTTAATCTATGGTCTACTTTTAATTGGGTTTTGAATTTGATATTTATAAAGTACTTGTAATTTTATTGTGACTTATTTATATTTCTAATTTTGAGTTGTTGGTATCCTTGAGCCTTCTTTTACTTCATATTATGATTGATTAAATATATAGTCTATTTTTAATTGGGTTTTGAATTCAACATTTATGAGTTACTTGTAATTTTATAGTACCTTTTTTATATTTTCCAATTTTGAATTGCTAGTATCCTCAAGCCTTATTTTTTCTTTATATTTTGATTGATTAACACTTATATGATCTTATTTTAATTAGGTTTTGAATTCAACATTTATGACAACAACTAAATTTCCTAAGAATAGATGGCCATATATTTTAAACATTTGAAATTTTATAAAAAAAAATTGTTTGTGTGCCTTAATAGGCAAAATTCATGAATGTCAGCATCTCAATCCATATTTTAGAAATAAACATATAGAATATTACAATGATGAGTAAGTGTACATCTAAATCAATGATCTCCTTTGACTAAGTAGCTACAAGTAAAGGGCATCCACACTGTCAAAGTCACCTAGGGTACAATCCTATCCTTAACCATTTGACTCTCTATGTTAGGTACCTAGAGGAATTTGTACTCTGGTGGATGGATATAAGCAACCATCATCCTCACTAGTCAGACTAAAAACCTTCTGATGAAATGTTATAATTTTAACTTCTTTATTATAATCTATATAAGGGATAAAATAAGATGCATTTAGTAATGTGAGTACTATATAGTGAAATTAGGGGAAAGAGATGGTTTAATCTTCCATTGATTTAAATATTAAGATACAAGTATAATCTAATACCATTTTGGAGCATGAAAATTTCAACACAACTATTATCGTGGTTGATAATCAAATTTTATTAATCAATATAATCAATTATCTAATTTATTAGGGATAGTTTTATTTTTGGTAAGGATAAAATTTATTTTAAATATAAACTTAAAAATAAAGAATGGAAATTCATTTGAAATATTATTTCCATGTTTAAAATATTTTTGACATTCAAAGATACGTTTTTCACATATGTACAGTAAACTTTAAATAAAAAAATAAAATAAATGATACATAAATTAAATTTAAAGAATAAGTATAATAAAATTAAGTTTTAACTAATGAAAGTATTAAGAATCAATTCTTGCTGTTAGCCAAGGGATAAGGTGAGAATCATGTCATTTTTTTTTTTGAAATAGATTGCTTAATCTAAAATCACTCATAAAATAATGATCAATAACAAAAAAAAATTAACTATATTTTAAAAAAATTAAAGGTGCATTACATTTTGATCAAAATTAAATATTATTTAAATATGCTTTGATTTGAAGTTAGTTGCATAATAGACTTAAATTTTAATGAGTCTTTATTCAAATAAATATATAACATAATGGATAATAAAAAGAAAATATAAAATGATTATACATTATTTGTCCCAAAAATATATAGCAAAACCTTTCCATTAATGTCTAAAAAACATTGCTGTACATTATTTAACTCAATAATTTTGAGGGTTACCGAAGTATCTATTACAACTTGACTAATTTGGAATGATAAATGTGAGTCTGCCTACTCTTGCCAACACAAGATAAAAATATCAATTAATGAAAAAGATTTTTTACTTAAGCAATGATTGAGATCATATTTGTCCTAATGATGAGCCTAAGTGGTGGCTTGAAAATTTGATAACAAAATGAATTCAATCACAAAAACTCCAATCATTGATGCTAGTTTTATTCACTCTAAATTCTCAACTATCAATCTTGTATGAATTTTTAGGGAGAGTGTAAACCATGACAACTAATTTTAAATTTTCTTTATTTAATAATATTCTAACTCTTTGAGTTAGCTTAACTTCACCTTTTTTCCTTTATTTTTGGGATACATTTTATTCATTTTATATCTGAATGAAATAATACATAATTGTAACCTATTAAAGTTGAAGTGCTCAATCATATATAATAAAAGTCACATATGTACAGTGATGGGTGAGAGAATAGTTGCTACAAGAATTTTGAATGTTGGTAATGGGTGGGAAGAAGGAGAGCTGCATCTTGACAATCTTATTTTGTCTGTGATAGTTCCAAAAAATTTAGATTTGGAAAAGGTTCCTGACTCATCGGACAACACAAAGAGTTAATTGGTACTTGGGGAGGGTTTGATTCTGGGTCCATAAGTCACTATTTATGATCCCACCAAAGGAAAAAATCATTCCTCATGGGTGGATATGGTCATGGATGAATTCCATAAAATAGCCCCAAAAGATTCTTTTCTAGTCCCTTTGGTTGAAAGCAAGCAGGTAAGTCTTGAGGTTATGAATGTTGTCATTGATATAATCGATTCATCCTTATCAAATTCTATCTTGGTTAAATTTAATGACTTCAGACCAAATATATATTATTTCTAGAAATGGGCTAATATCAAATGGAAAATAAAAGGGCAAATTGATATTATATCCATGCCCAAGAATTTATTTTTACTCAACTTCTCCCATCCTAAAGACACCTTAAAGATCCTCATGGGAGGGCCTTGGTAAGACTTAACCTCAATAACTCAATCTTAGAGGACATTCCTATTTGGATTACTTTTCTAGAGCTCCCCCTAGAATTTTGGGTACCAAAGGTCATTTTGGGGATTGACATGGCTCTTGGTTAACCCATTTGCATCAACCTGGTCACTAGATCCAGATAGAGGATTATTGTAGCTAGGGTTTGTATCTTCATTTCCACTAACAAAACCTTAATCCACTCTATCAAGATCAAATCTAATTACATGATTTGGAATCAAAGAATTGATTTTGAAAGAGCTTTGAATATTTTCAAAACCTATGATGTTTTGAACCACTTAACTAAAGAGTGCCCCCTACTCAAGAAGCCACCCATTCCCCCTTATCCCTCCTGGGTCAAAAAATCCTTTGACCAAGCTCCCTCTTCCATTCTCCCTTCCTCCCACCCTCTCTCTCTCCCCTAAAATATCCTCTATCCCCCTCTTCTAAATAGGGTCCACTCCCTCTTTCCCATTCCTCTCTCTCCCTTACCTTCCACCCATCCCCCTACCCCCTCCCCCAAACTAGCTCTATCCCCTCTCAGTATAGGGATAAATATCTTTGTTGTTGACCTGTCGAGACCCTCCACAACTCTAAGGATCTTTAGCCTTCCCTAGCTTGACCTAACTTTGGCTTCCCCTATAGGCTCCTTGAAAGTGATTCTTTTTGGTACTTCTTCCACCCTAAATGCAAATTAATATTGAAGCCACATTCATGTCCCCATTTGGCTCCCCTTCTTATTGTAAGATCCTTTATGACACCTCTAGTCTAATTTCCTCTTGTATAATTGCTTGTGAATCCCTTTTGTTGGATAAGGACCCAATTTTGTAGGAAATTATTCCCTCTCAAGTCCTCCTCACTCTAATTAAATCATGTGGGGAGACCAAACTTCATTCCTTGTATGAAGGACAATTCTCTTCTATTAGAAAATGGGAAAGATTTGATTTATATAAGGATTCATTTGAGGAAAAGTAGGCGGATGTCCACCACAAAAAAGAAGGAAAAAAGTGAAAGTTAAATGTTATCAGAAATCCTTAGGTAAACCCTCATCCCAAAGCTCCAAGAGAGTATAAATAGATAAGTAGGTTTCAAAAGGTACATAGATGACCCTTAAACATTTCACTAGTAATAAGAAATGAAAGTCCTCTCCTAGAATATAAGGGGGTTTAACAAGCCCAAAAAATAGAGGTTGGCAAGAAAGTTAGTCTTAATATATAAAATAGACATCCTTTTGATCAAATAATCTAAAATGATAGCTAAAAAAATTTTAAGAGCAAATTTAATATTTGGGATAAAATGTTTTGTAGTTGCAACAATTCTAAAGGTACTTCAAGTAGCCTAGCGGTGTTTTGGGATCCTTCAGTCTTGTAAGGCACCCCCTTATTGTAATTGAGACCCACATCTCTATTTCCCTCTAATGTCTGCAATAAAAACTAATGGGTTCTCACCAATGTGTATGATCTAAATTCTAGGCTTGAAAGGAATAAGTTATGGAGTAACTTGAAAGACATCAAGAATCATTTTAAAAATCTGAGTTGGATGGTGGCTAGAGATTTCAACTCTCCCTTATTCCTCAAGGAGAAGAAGGGGGGATTTTTACCCTTAATGATAACATGTTGGATTTTAACAATTTTATCACTAATGCATGTCTTTTTGATGTGGATCTAAAGGGTAACTAGTACACTTGGTCAAACTAAAGGTTAGGGGATAATCTTATCCAAGTTATACTTGACATATTTTTTATTTCTCTTAATTGGATCCAAAATTCCACTATTTCCCTCTCGTCCCTCCCCAAAATTAGGTCTTATCATAATCTACTTCTATTTCAAAGTGATAATATGTTAAAAGTTAAGGCTACACATTTCATATTTGAAAAATGTGGCTCTCAAACTAGTCTTTGGAATATTCCATTAAGGAATGGTGGAAATCCCTGATCCAAGGTTTAGCCATGTACATCCTAGCCATGAAGCTTAGACATGTCAAGAACAATCTCAAAATTTAGAACAAATAAGTTTTCAGTAATATTTTCCTAAAAAAAAAAGTGCCATTGAGGAGGAAATCCATAGAATCAAATTGGAAATTTTTATGTCAGACCCTTACCCTGATCTACAATTCAAAGAAAATGAACTTCTCAGTAGTTTACACAGTTTGGAAGCCAAGGAAAAAACTAACTTGAGGTATAAATCCAAGAGTATTTGGTTAAAGGAGGGTGATAGAAATACTAAATACTTTCACATCTTAGCTTACAAGAATCACTAGTAGAAGATCATCATGGAATTCTAAGGGGGGGATAACACCTAGTTTAGGAAGTAAAAGGACATTGAATCCTAAATGGTTAACTTCTATAAAACTCTGCTTGCTTTTGTCCCCACCAAGATGAGGACGTAGAGGATCAAGTGGTCAACCTTATTAAAAGGATGATCTCCTAGGAAGATAACACCTCTATCCTTTCTCCCCCTTTAGATGAGGAGATCAAGGCTATAGTGTTTTCACTATAAGGGGATAAATCCATAGGACCTAATGGTTTCCCACCTTTCTTCTTTTAGGTTTTTTGGGATATCATTCATAATGAAGTTTGTTTAGCTGTAGTGGAGTTCTTCAAATCTAGCACCATGCTCCAAAACTTAAATAATAATTTCCTAGTGTTCATTCCTAAGAATCAAGGGGCATTTCAAATGATAGATTTTAGACCCATTAGCTTATGTTCTACATTATATAAAATCTACACTGAAGGGATTTCTCTAAACATCCAACTTTCTGCTAGATAAAATGATTTCAGACCAATAAGGAGTTTTTGTCTTTAAAAGGTAGATCACAGATGGAATCATCATTGCCCATAAAACCATCCATTTGGTGTCTCACTCTAATTGTCAAGGTATGATCCTTAATCTATACATGAACAAGGCTTATGACTAGGTCTCTTATTAATTCCTTGATAAAATTTTGATAAGACTCAGATTCAATCAATCTATCATAAATTTGATTATCTCCTACATAACTTCCCTCATGTTTATTATTATTATTAATGGATTTCCTAGGGATTTTTTCCTAGTAGGGAGAGGGCTTAGATTAGGATATCCCTTCTCTCCATATTTGTTTATCATCCTAGATGAAACACTGAGTAGACTTATTATCAAGGCTATAACTTCTTACACTATTAGAGGCATCATAGCTACCATTAATACCAGTCCAATCATTCATCAACAATTCATGGATGACATGTTGATGATGGGTGAAGCATCAGTCCCTAAAGCTAGGTGTTTAGGAAAATTATTTAAATTTATGAAGTGGTTTCCAGCCAGAGCATCAACTTCCACAAAAGTTTTCTTTGTTCATGAATACCCCACTCAACCTTCAAGTCAAAATCTCTAAGATTTTGGGTTGTGTCATCAAGAATATCCCTTACTCTTATCTTGGTACTCATTTCTTTGAGGGTTCTATAAAATTAGAGTTCTAGAACCCCCTCATTGATAGGATTTAGAGAAAGTTATCAGGATGGAAAGGGAATATATTATCCCAAGTTGGCAAACAATAACTCTTGAAGAGCTCACTTCAAAGCATCCCAGTTAATTTCATGTCTTTATTTTCCATCCTTGGTAGGATTGTAGATCAAATTGAGTATATTAAAAATAAATTATTATGGAGAGGATTAGAGGAAAGATTTAGGTGTCCATTCATCTCTTGGAATAAAGCTTGCCTCCCTACCTTCAAAGGAGGATTGGGGTTAAGAAGGGTTAGATCCATGAACCAAGCCCTTTGGCAAAGCAAGGATGGAGGGTGATCAAGGAACATAACCAATGGACCAAGATCAGAAGGGAAAAATACTTAAATTTTGGGGAAGGTCACTACTTAATTTCAAAAAGTGGCCCAGACAATGGATCAACATTATGGAAAGCTTTGAAAGATGGCAAAGATTTACTCAGTAAGGGTTTCAAGTGGAATGTTGGTAGAGATAATAAAGTGTAATTTTGTCAATATCCATAGATAAACTCCCCTTTAGCATCCTCCTTCCAAGATTTGGAATTAATATCTTTATTTAAAGAGACCTTCAGCCATAAGGTGTCAGATTATTGGGAGATTGATGCAAAGAAGTGGAAACTTCTCATAAAAAATGATCTAAACCAATAAAACTCTTATCTCCTACATGACTTAAACATTTCTCTCTAAAACATTCATATCAGTTTATTCCTAAAGGAGGATGCTCTTATTTAGAAAAATAATACTAACATTATTTACTTTGTTAAATCTAGGTACATCTCCCTTTGGGATCAGGTGGAAGTAGATGATGACTAGAATGATCTTTGGTTAAAAAACCTCATCCCCAAAATCAATGATTTATTTTGGTTGGTGGGTTAGAATAATATTTTAATTATGGACAAACTAGTGTGAAGGGGTATTCCTTTTTCCAATAGGTGTGCTCTTTTCAGAAAAGAAACCAAATTTGTCAAGCATTTGTTCCTTTCTTGTTCCTTTGCTTCTTCCATTTTTCAACATTTCTTCAGCAATTCTAAATTTTCTTCTGGTTACCCTAAGCTCTATCAAGGACCTGATTACTCAATGGAATCCACCCTAGGAATCTACTGTATTGAAATTCTAGTGGAATCTAGCTCTTCCCCACATTTTTTGGGGTATTTAAAAAGCTAAGAATTCTTGTAATTTTGAGAATTATAGGCCCAATCCTTCTTCCACCTCTAAGAGGATCTTGGCCTTTGTCCATTAAAATTGGTCATCCTTCACTTCCTCTTTTGACCAACCTAGCTCCCCTATATTCTCCCAGATTTTGAAATAACTCAACTCTATCATACCTAGTAAATCTCAAGTGAATGGGGTTGATATGTCAAAAGTTAAATGGTTTCATCCTCCTCCTTCCTAGTTTAAACTAAATTTTGATGGGGCAACGAAAGGGAACTTGGGCCTAGCAAGAGCATGAGGTGTTATTAGGGATCCTTTTAGGAATATTAGAGTGGCCTATGCGGGACCATTGGGAATCCAAACAAATCATGTCTTGGAAGCTTAAGTAGCACTTTGGGGCATCGAATTGGTGATCAGCATTGGCATGAAATTCTTCTAAATTTAAGGTGACTTAATGAACATTATTAATTTTCTAAAAGGCCTTTCCCACTCTTCTTCGAATATTTTTAGAATAATTGATGATGCAAAAAAGTTATTGGCCTTTTTCAAAGGGGTCTTTATAGTGCATGTTTATAGGGAGGGCAATAGGTGTGATGATTACATGGCCAACCTTGGGGTACAAAAAAGTGATTTCATTAGTTGGCATGAGAGTGATTTTCCTAATGACATCATCTTGATTATTTAATTGGAAAAAGGACACACCCCACATGGTTATAATGGTTTTTTTAATGATGACACAAATATGAATCGATATTTTTGATGTAATACATGCAAAGTAATTATCACTATGGCCTTGCACATTTGGGTCATTTTGGGCTTGCATCACATGTTTGTATTTGGCTCTTTTTTTATAATATGCCCATCTCCTTCCCTAAGAACTCAAATAGTGAAGCTTGTATAAGATGTCTATAATTTCACAAAATGGGTAGGGATAGAGATCAATTAAAATATATTTCATGCTTTGACATCAAGGAAAATGAATTCATGTGGCATAAAATGGTCAAAGATAGTTTGGCACCCTTCATAAAATCATTTGTTTGGCATGATATAGGTATTTCTAATGACTTCACTCATAGATGGAAAGATTGTGAGGTCTGAATGCATGGATTGAGAATATTGATCACAAAGGATCTCATTAGAGAGACTAATGGTATGGATTGTAATGATGTCAAAGTTTTCAAGGACAAGAAGAGAAAGGAGGTGTTTCTGTGAATTTTATTAAAAAAAGAAAAAAAAAATCCAAGATTTCATCTAAAAGGGTTTTATGAGGTGGGAACTACCAAGGAAATGGCCTAAAGTTTGCTTTCAAATTATGATGTATATTAATTTAGAAGGAAAACACACCATGATTTTTTCCCAACACTTCCTCCTCAATCATTTCAAAGGTGACACAATTAACATTCTATTTTTTTGCTACAATCTTTGGAAGACTTAGCTAAACTTTAGGAAGAACCCTTTAGTTGATTTAATTCATCAAGGTTTGATATTGCTACTGATTAAGCGAGGGGAGTTGTAGTGGTCCAAGATAGTCATTGAGGTGATCGATATCCCTAGTGAGAGATAAAACATTGAAGAGGGGGAAGATTACTTCACTGAGTCAGATTCTAAGAATGAATAAGAGGGATAGAATGTTGGGGATTCTACTGAGTAGGTGTAAGAGGAGCCTAAGCTAGATATGTGGAGTCCTATCTATGTCCATTTGTTAGTTAGCATAGGTAGAGGGGTTTCTATTTCCAATGACAAGGTGGAAATCATGAATTATCTACAAAAGTTGTACACAAAGATTTCTATCTAGAAAATCTTGAGTATAAAAATCATGGATGAGTTTGAGAAGTTAAAAGGGCTCCTTATTCAAGAGTTAGTAGCCATTAAAATAGTCAAGGATCATTTGGTTTGCACTCCATAGGGTAACAAATCACTCAGAGTGGTAGAGAGGAGGAGGTCGATTGGGTTATTGAGGAGGAGAAATTAGAGATCCAATCTATTGATCTCAAGCACAAAAGATAGGAAAAAGATAAGGACCAATTCATTAGAATCCATTCTAGAGGAAGGAATAACAAAGGTGATGGTAGTGATACCAAAAAGTTGGTCTTTTATTTTGAATTGAAATAGTCCATTTTTCTCTCTCTTTTTATTTAGTCTTAGGTTTTTTGGTTGAGACTTGGTGTAAGTTTGGTGGTAGGGGGTTTTAGCTGCTATGTTCATCTTTTGTTCCTTTTTTGTCCTATTGCTTTGTCATGTCTATCTTCTAGATTTATTCTATAAAGGGAATGGGTCTTTCCAACATGGTCTTTAATCAATCAAATAAAAAAAGTTGAAGTGGTCTAGATGTTGTAATAAAAATCTAAAAATACAAAAATTATTGGAGATGGAAAGGGTACGGGAGTTGAAAAAATAGGAGAAGAGGCTACTCTAGGGCAAAGGTAAGGGTAAGCTGAGTGGCACCAAAAAATTGCACAAATGAGATCTTTGGTAGGAGATTCATGATTCCCATGGGGAAAAGGAAAGAGAGGACTAGTCAACAAGATATTGGGAGGATTCAAATGTTTCCCCCATAGAACTAGAATCCCCATAGTGGTTTTTCACTAGGATCACCTAGCCACCATGTGGGATGGGAAGTAGTTGGGGAGTTCCCTCCAATCCAATATCTTGAAATCCATATTCAAGATAAGTATGGGATCACAACTTCATGGATGGTGTCATTTTAAAATATATAATTTCAAGATAATGTTTAGGTGTTGAAAAGTAGAGGACTGGTTGAGAAGTTCATTAGATAATAACCAACTATTGGGGAAGTGGATAACTAGGTGAGGAACAACTAGGAATAAGGATACTACCTTCAATTCTTTTGTAAGGTTTTTTTTAGTTACCTACCCATTGAAATAGAATAAGGCAAATATTCTCAAAGGGGAACCTTGGTTTTTGGAAGGAGCATGGTTCTAGATAAAAAATTGGTTCCCTAATTTTAACCTATTAACCACTAAGAAAGGAAAGTTTCTTATCTAGATTAGGATATATGGGATTCTAGTTGAATATTTAAGAGAGAGATACCTTAGATAGATTGGATTCCTAGTGGGGGATTAAGTTTAAATTGACCTAAATTCTATTGTAGGAGTGTTAGCTTCTTATGCATGAGTTTGTATCTTTGTCAACCTAAAGGGTGATATCCCAGAATATATTTGCATTGAAACTAGGGAAGTGATGTGAGAGTATATAATATAAACTAAGAATATCCCTTTCAAATGTTAAAAGTGTATAAAAGTCATGGATATCTGTTAGGAATGTCTCGGAGGGACCAGGAGGAGGGAACATGAGGAAGGCCCAAAGCATGACCTAGCAAGCCAAACCAATGACACAGTCTGACACCTTCTTAAGGTTAAATAGAGGACTACCTCCCCTTAAGTTGAAGGTGGTTATTGTGTAATAATGGATATGAATTAACATCAAATCAAATGAGTCACTTAAAATAAGGCTATAAGGGGATAATAATTATCCCCAAACACTATGTTGAAGGAACACAACTTTATCTCTAAGGAAGTGAGTTTAATTTCATCCATCATAATAAATGAAAGAGCAGAGAAAGTGGAGGACCAAGAATTTATAGGCTCTAAATAAATAAGTTCATGTTAGGTGGGATATTTATAGTTGTTCCCCTTGGTTGATTACTTTGAGGAGGAGAGAGATGATGAGTTATACTCCACAAATGTCCTCACATTAGTGAAAAATGACTGTAAAATTTACCAACATTTTGTGGGGTTTTGAGTAAGAGAGGAAGGACAACAAACTAAGAGATCATGGATGTTGAAATTGTGGTAGGAAAATAAAAAGCCATTATAGAACTCATTCAACAAAGAAAGTGGGGATTAGAAAGCCCTATTGAAAATTAATGAAACATATATTGGAAGGTTAGGGGCCTCAACACCCCTAACAAAAAGCACCTAATAAGGTGCCAACTATAGGATATGTGTTTTGATGTCTTTCTCATACATGAAAAAAAGCTTAAAAGGTGGAAGGTGAGGTTTTAATGAGTCAAAGTTGGAATAGATGGAGGGGATGGTTTTTTGACTCCATAGGGGCCTCTAGGGGATTGATAGTTAAATAGGACCCATCCAAGGTTGTTAGTGATATTATCAGTTCCATGGCTTGTTAGGAGTTGTGAAAGGTAATGATTTTTGCCTATGAGATTTAATTTTTTTTTTTAATGCGCATGGGATAAATTTGGTGGCTAGGAAAGCCCAAGTTTGGGTTGAAATTCAGTAGTAGATAGTTCCTTTACTTGTATAACAATTTATTCTAGGGGAAAATTAAAATTCCATCCTATATAATGTGGATGAAGGAAGAGAGGTAAGAAAAGAGACTCAATTAAATAAAGGCTTCTTAAGCTTTGTGTAAATTATGGGTTTTATTGACATTGTCCCAAAAATTGGTTGGTTCTCATGGATAAATAGACAACTAAGGCTCAACAAAATTATTTAAAGGCTAGATCGGTTTTTGATCTCCCCATATTGTCTAGATGTAGATTAGGGGATAAATTTTTCACATAATTTTATGTACAATAAAATTTAAATAAAAAATAAAATCAATAATACATAAATTAAATTTACATATTGTTAAACTAATTTAAACTATTCTATATAACCTTAAAAAATAGAAATCTTACCCTATGATACATCAAGGAGAATGCCTTGTAGGATCTATTACATTTTGGTTAGTTTGGAATGATAAATGTGAATTTGATTAGGCTTGCCAACCTAAAAGAGATAAAAATTAAGAAACTACATCATTTCCATAAAATAGTTGAGATTAAGATGTATTCTCAACTTTTTTCATCCAATAATTGACATATGGATTGATTGGACATTCTAAAAGTCCATAGGAAGATTTATTTGTAAGACTATACACTCTTACCTTGCCAATAGTTTGTATGTAAACATATCCTTTTATTTGTGTTTAAAATCAGACATAATCCCTAACTACCATGAACTGATACCAACTACACCAATCATAAGTCTATCAAAAATATTTCCACCCAACTATTGGTAGGTATATATATGTAACCTGTTCCTAAAATCCATCAATGGAGGGATTTGTATCCCAATGCAATAAATTCTATATAGTAATGGTTATTTTACTAGTATGAATCATGAAAAGAAGGGTTGACCTACTTGAAAATAGAGAGGTTGAAAGTTAGGGTCATAACTCACTAGCAAAGGCACAAACCTCCTCAACTCAAAGTCTCTGGAGGTTACAAATCATAATCTCTTATGAATTTTGGGAATATGTCTTTTTGATGAAAAAAACATAAATAATTTCACAAAACCATATAACCTAATCATCCACATATATATCTGGTAAAATTATATAGTAGGTGGCAACCTATTATTCAACATGGCTTCCACCACTTTGTAGGAAATGAATTCATTGTCCCCTTTCCCAATGCCTTTATCCATAATATGGTTGATGGATAACATAGGAGGAAGATCAAAAATGGTTTGTTTAATTCAATTAAAAATATATAATATAGAGGTCTCCAAAGCATACCATACCAACAACCACACACTTGAAGATCAACTATAAAGCTTACACTTTGATTTATGCAAAAAGGAAAGAGACATGGTTTTCTAGGCGTTGGTACAAAAGTAGTAGGTTGTATAAAACCACTTATTTTCCTCAAATAGGAGCCACCACAGAGACACTTTCACAATCCAAAGAGTTAATAATTTTTTAAAAGACAAGAAAGTATTCCATTATTTACACACCACATGGAAGTGAATGATAGATTCCAATGGAAGCTGTGAAAATAACACATCTATTACGTACTCTAGAAGCTTACACCATTTGCATTCATCCTCTACATTCATTTTTAATAAAAGTAATTATTTGTTCACCTCAACCAAAAAAATTATTTAAAAATTTAATTAAAATTAACTAGACCAATTTATGGAAGTTTTATCCAACATTCAACTCTCAGTTATATCAAATCCCAACCAATTTGTGAGAGTTTCATCTAGCATGCAGCTCTTTGATTTAAAATATAGATTCGCCCAGTTATATCAAACCCCAACCATTTTTCCCTTGAGTATAAACCAACATGAAACCCTCAAATTTTAAAATAACCTACAAATTTTTATAAATATATTAAATTGGGATGCATCTGCATTAAAATATACCAAATTTGGTGTATTGTTAGGGAATGACAGAATGACTACATGAAAGAATTTTTACAAGTAATTTTCTATTATTACTTTTTCTCTTATTTTATTTTATTAGATCAATTATTCTTTTCATTTGGTATTAGAGCTAGCTCTTAGCTTTATGTGAAGGAGGATTATTTAGCTGGTGATAAACTATTATATGAGTGAGAGCTTTGTATGTGAGATTTCTTTGAGCAAAGGAGAATTATAAGAAGTGAAAGGATATGTTAGTGTATGATTTATTTTCATCACTTTATTTTCATCACTTTATTTTCATTATCATAATTTATATATTACACCTCACTTGGAGTTTCCCTACACTTATGGGATATGCATGCTTAGGTATACACTTGACCACACAATTTTAGGTAGTGATAGTTACTATACTTGACCAGTTGTCTGTTGAATAGTTATTTCAAGTATGGAGTTTACCACTATTATAGGTAGAGGTTGAATTTATTATTGGATGAGGTTAAAAATTCACCTCCTATATATAAATCACTTGCATTATTCTATTTTGATTATATTAAGTTGGAGTCATTTTACATCTTTTGCATTTTTATCTCATTATTCTTCATAACTTACAATTTTATATGTGTGTGCTTAGTATTGCCTTTATGTAACTCACATCTCACATTTTTCACTGGTGCACTCTTTCATTTATCATATTCATGGCATTCTTTGATATGGTATCAGAGCCAAGTTGGTATTGAGTTTGTATGGTTTAGTTTTTATAAGTTTTCGATATTGATATTATTGTTTTTTTACATTATTTTTGTGTTAAGTGTTTTGTTATTATTGGTTTTGTTTTGTAAATGGTGTATTCATCCTATTTTTAGGTTTGTGAAGTGGTTTCAATCCCATATAATTCTTTTATAGTCTAAAAATTGTATGTGCAGGGCTTTGAGGTGTTTTGTAGGCCTTGGAGAGGTGTGAAAAGGCCTTATAACCTAGTTACAATCCTATGAAGATTTAAAACATCTCATACTCATGTTACATACCTATAAAGGGTTTCTAAAGCCACCCATAATGTTTCTATATCTCTTAAAAAGGCTCAAATGAGACCCTTCGCATTTATAATATTTGATGAGTTTGTCAATGTCCTAAAGTCTCATGGCAAGCCTCCAAATGGCCTTTAATCAACCCTTCTAACACTACTAGACTATATAATCCACGTTTTTTAGACACTAGGGATGTTTTTAAGCCTCCACATCTATGTTTGGACCTCTACAACCTTCTAATTACCTTTGAGATGACTCATTGGCATTTTTACTTACCTTCAAACCTATATTACAGTAATGGCAGCAACCAACAACTTAGAAATGATGAAAATTAGGGTTCTAAAACCCTAAAAACATCCCCCTTCTCTTCATCATGTGGTGACACTAATTACAAGGTGAAAAAGTGCATTTTAGTTTTCAAATTTATGCCTCATTGTTCCAAAAATTGGCATTATTCTTTTTTGGATAAAAATTTGATTTGGGGATAAATTGTAAAGGATGAATTAAATTGTTTTTAGACCTTGTATTTTTTATTGTTGAAGATGAAGGGTGAGGCATGGCTTGGTAGGAGGTCAATTCCCCCTCATAGTCTAGACCACTGCATTATACATGCCATGTTGATTTCAATTAGTGGTTGGAAGGCTAGTTACACTCTTGCCATAATGCATTTTTTAAGGTTTCAATGCAATTTTTAATTAAATAGGCCTTATTTATGAGAATTTTTTTTCATAATAAAATTTTAATGGTATCTTGAAATCAAGTTCTACTTCTTGATATAGTTTTAAAGGGGTGTAAAGTGTGTTCTCTTTTCTATTCACACACTACTAATTTCTACATATTTCCTTGTTCTTTGTACAACAACAACGACAACATTAATTTTTTAAAAATATATCTAAGTAATATTAATGTACTCACACCCTTTAATTAATAGGAATAAAAAATTAAAATAACTATGGTTCTTAGGAATAAAAGGTTATACCACATAACTATGGGTTTAGAGACTGAGCCTACAACACTTTAGAGAATGAACCTACAATAGAAGTAAATAAGATAAATTGGTTTAATAGGTGTGATGAATAATTTGGTATGTTGTGTATTTTATGTGTCACCTTAATTCATTTTCAACATAGAGTCCACTAAATATTCCAATGAAGTATGGACAACCCTAGAAACCTTGTCTGGGAAAGTTGACACTATGAGGGGTCATGAGCTAGAATTGAAATGAATAGTTTAATCCCTATAAAATTTAACACTTGGGAGATTTATTCACCAAGCTTAAGTCACTAAGATTATAGTTAAAGGAATGTGGAATCAGTGCTTGCTAAACTAGGTCCCAATTACTCTATCTTTGTCTCTACCTTTCATGCCACCAAAATAATTATAGGAGTCAACTAGAAGATGACTTCATTAGATGAATCTATTGTTGATTTAACCAAGTAGAATGATAAGTTGATCCCAATGGGCACCTTGAATCCCTCTAAACATGAAGCCCTTATTGCTAGGATGGAAAACAGAATGCCTCTAGCAATAAGGATAATAAATAGAAGATTCAAAATCCAAAGAATAGGAAATAACAAAAACCAACTTCAAAATCTACCATTAAAAAATCTTCAAATTGAGGGAAACGTAATAAATAAATATTTAAGTGTGCCTATTACAAGAAACTTGGGCATGATGAACACAAATGTATGAAGAAATAGATTGACCACCTCATGCATCTTCTTGAGAAGAACAACATAGGGGTCCCTGATTATATTAAATAGGATTTATCTACCCAAGAATATACTAAGGCAAAGGATAAATTAAAATAGAAACCTAAGGGCAAGGATTTAGTAGTAGTGGCATCCTCATCTACTCTTTATTGGGTTATAGACTTTGGTGCTTCTAACCACATGGGTTTATCGTAGGTTGAGTTTTATTCTTTAGAGCCCTCCAACATGTCCTCCATCACTTTAGGTGATGATACTCCTACTAAAGTTTCAAGGAGAGGGTTTGTTGAACTCGAATGTGGAACATTCAAAAAATTTCTAAGTGTGCCTTCACTTTCAATCAATCCCTTATTGGTGTATTAGATGAATCAAATAGGGAAGGGCATGAGAGTCCTATTTGATCTAAATTTAGTTGAGATCAGGGAGTTTCATAGTGACACTATAGTAGTAGTGGGAAGGGAAGATCACCATTCTAGGTTATACACCTTCTCACACTTTACACTTGATGTTTCCCCTGCTACATTAGTCACACATTTAGATGGAGTGAATAGATTTTGGCATGAGAGGTTTGGCCACCTTAAATACCACTATCTTAAGTAACTCAATTAGTATTATATGGTCATAGAATTTTATAATGTTCATTTCTCCAAGGGTCTTTGTGAGGGTTATGACCTTGGTAAACACCATGAAGAGAAATTTGATAAAGGTAAAGCTTAGAGAGCTTCAACACATTTATATTTGGTTCATAGTGATGTCATAGGGGATTTCCCCATCCTTATTTCACCGGGGCCAAGTATGTACTCACCTTCATAGATGACTTTTCTAGATACACATGGTTCTACTTCCTTAGGCAAAAGTTTGAAGTGTTTGATTATTTTTGAGACATCAAGGCACTTATTGAGAAATAATTTGGAAAAAGCATCAAAATTATTCAGACAAATAATGGGGGGAGTATGTTGGTAAAAAATTTGAGTACTTTTATACCACAAAGGGAATTGATCTACAATAGACAATACCTTACACACCTCATTAGAATTACATAGTAGAATGCAATAATCAGTCCTTAAAAGAGATAGCCTACTATATAATCCACTCTAGGTCATTAATGTCAGAATGCACAATGAATTCATGAGATCATAGGATCTCTCCTGTAAACCATTACCAAAAAAAAACATCACATAAATATGCATTCACAATAATTATGCACAAGTCTCCATTATGTCTCAAAGAATAATACAACCCACATAGTTTCTCTCTTCCACCAGTCTAGGAGAAGCATAGGGAGTGCCTATTAAATAGGCATAAAAGGTTCTTACATGTTGGGTGACTATTTTGTCAGCCAGCTAACTAGTGACCAAAATAGTTCCTATCACCACAACATAGGGAGATTGGTCATCTAATGTTGCAAGTTTACCACATCCAAAGGGGACAAATCTCTCCTCTCATCAAGGGGAGGTTCCCTATTAAATATGTAGAGGCTATACACTATATATATAATTAGAAAGTAAGACACAGGGGTGGAATGAACCATTCATCTCTCTTTGTTCAGAGATGATGCTAACAAATAGAGGAGAAATCTTAGGTGATTGGTGAAGGTACTTCTCTTCTTTCAAAAGTAACATTCAGCAAGGAGCCAGATCCCTTTCATAATAGTAGAAATCCTGGTGAAGCGACAAAAGGCACTTCTCTTCTTTCAAAAGTGCTTGTTCTTGCAAACAACATGACTCTTTAGGGTAACAAGTGACTGGTAATTGGGTCTAAAGTAACCAACAATCTAAGATGTAGTTCAAAGTATCCACCTTGACTGCCTTAGAGTGAGGTACGAAGAACAATGGGGGCACAAAGTCATCCCAAGGTCCTTTACATAGAAATAGAAAATAAAAAACACACACTAAAGACAATTATGACAACACAAATTCTGAAAGTAGTTGGCTTTAGGACACTTTCCTTATCACCTCCACTAATTCTACTTGTTAAATCAAATAAATAAGAATGCTTTCAGAAGATAGACATAAGAACAATCTCTTAAAGTAGCACAAGCTATAACAGCACAAAGTCTAAAAGTAACTTGCTTTCTCATTCAATTAAAGAAATATGAACAATAATCTGAGCTCAAGTCTCAGTAAGGCCTTTCAATTTGGACAGAGTTTCACTTCTGGTAAAGGAAAGATCTCCTTAAAATAATAAAAGAGATTACAATATATAGGCACCAAACAAGGCTTGGCACTCTCTCCCACGGGATGACCCATGCTGCAATCAACACCTTTAATGTATTTTTAGTTCTGTCTGGAGGGACCATGCTTAGAATAGTGAATTGCCTTAATTATGGTGTGTCCATTCATCTATTATGTCTCTTCCTAGGTCTAGATCTTCTGGTCTTTCCCCTCTGACATTTGCGCAACTGTCCATTTTGTCTTTACTCTAAAAGAGACTAATGGGCCATGCCTTCAATGTTTGCAAGCCAAAATATCTGCTTAGTGGACTGTTCCACCTACTAAAATTACTTCTACGTAAATATTTCAGGTTTTTCCCTCTTTCTACTTTTGTCTTTTCTAGCTTTGTCTCTTCCTAGAATTTAAGCTCTTAGGGCTATGTTCCCAGCTTTACAGGCTCTTTACACTCCTCTTAGCAGTTCTTCCTTTTGGCCTTGGCCTTAAATCCTTTGAATGCATTCGGGTCTGTGCTTAAACCTGCAAGGATCAATGGCTATTTCATTGATGCAACTTTGACATCTACGGGCACGTCACTTTCCTTGACAATTCCTTCAACTTTGTTGTTTGATCTTTCTCAAAGGGGATGTGCCCTTTGAGGCCTTGAGAAATGGTCCACTTTGGGTCGAGAAAAGCCCCCCCATAAGGGTATCTACCCTTTAGGCAGTTTTTGGATGGCCTTCGGGCTTCTTTCTTTTGGCGGGCTTTATCCTTTATTTCCTTTAGACAAAATGTCTGAAGGAATTCCTTCAGGCAATTTGTCTGAAGGAAATCTTCCTTGCCTTGTCTTTCCACCGAATGTTGCTTTATTTTTTGGGTGATTTCCTTCAGACAAATTTTTCATAGGATTTCACTTTGTCCTTTGCCTTGTTCATTTTCCCAAAGGAATTCACTTTGTTTATTTTTGCTCGCTACCCTCCACAAGGGTTCTTGGCCTTGGTTCACCACCCTCCACAAGGGCACTTTTTCCTTTGGCTTTGGGGCAGCCCCTTGAACCTACTGATTGAGCTAACTGATCGAAGCAACTTTTTGCTACTTCTTTCCTTGACTGAGACCGCCTTTGAACCTTTGAACCTGTGACATTGAACTTTTTGGTCGTTGAACCTATTGATCCATTGAACTTGTTGAACCTTTAAACCAAAGTGGTTCAATGGTTCAATGGTTCAAGCCTTCTCTTTGATAAGTGTTTTGAAGCCATTGAACCTTGAAGTAGTTGAAATTTGAACCTTGACAAATGTGCTTAACTCTTGCTGCTGACGTTGAACCTTTGAACCCATTAAACCCGTTGAACCAAAATGGTTCAAGGTTCAAGGTTCAACGGTTCAATCCTTGCTTAGAAGCTTGCTGATGAACTCTTTTGGTTGAACGTTGTCATTGAACCAACTTTGAAATTGCCTAAGTGTTGAGAGATTACTTCTTTCCTGTAGAGTTCGTAGATTTTCTTCTTGCAGAGTCCGTAGATTCAAGCCTATAGAGTCCATAGATTTTCTTCCTGCAGAGTCCATAGATTCAAGCCTGCAGAGTCAATAGATTTTTGAGAAGCTTGAAAAATGAGGAATTTGAATGCTCAGAACAAATTTTAAAAAGGGAAGAGATAATTTTGGTCTGTAAGACCAAAATAGTTCAAATGTTGTCCCAAAAATGAGCGATATTTTTGGGGGACAACAGTTGGGTCCAGTTGGGGAACTTCCTTTAGTTGAAAACTTGGAATATTTGAGGGGAGTAGAAACCAGAATCTCTAGTGCCTTAAAGTATGCCATTGGGCTATGGAGTCATGCTACCCAAAAAGAAAGGCTCCAAAAAATGAAAATGAAAATAAAAAGCACAAAGTAGAACCAAAGACTATACAAATGTACATATGTACAGGTGAACTTATCTAACACTTCAACAATTGAAGTGATTCAGATGCTGACCATTGTGAGACAATGAAAATGGTGTTCCATCCTGATAAACTAGTAGGAAACCATTTTGTCCCCAGAATCAGTGACATGTGAATGGAACTCTCCACCAGGAAACCAATTTTTTGCATCTTCCTCTTGGCCTTTTCTTCTTCTTGCCCCATGGTAGGATGTGGTCTTCAAACTGAAAACCAAAACTCCTTGCTCTCTTAGTAAAGAGTTCCTTTTGCTAACTTTAGAGTACAGTAGTATGGTCCACCACCATAGCTTGTTGTTCTACTAGTTCAGTCTAGCACATGCTTTGATTGTCAGCCTCAAACTCCTGACAAACCATCAGCTCAGCATTTCCTTTGGTGTGAAGGAGTTTGATCTCTTCATCTTGAGCAATCTTCAATCTAATAAATAGAGATCTGCATCCAGCATGAGTGGAATAATTTTTTCAATCAGATTCCAAGATCCAAGCATCATCAAAAGCTGATCTTCTATCAGGTTTCTCTTCATTAGAGATTGAAGATCCTTCTTGATTTGTACTATGCCCTACCAATTGTTTTAATGCCTAATTTGGATCAAATCCTAGATTGCCAGCCATGGGACTTTGATCAGATATGACATGAGCATACTCTATGGTCAAGGAGTAATTACCCTTGCCTCAAGGCTCAAATAGAATTTGAGCAGCAGGGGCTGACATTTGGGTGACCACAATCTTTGCCTCAGACAGGTCCACACCTAGCTCTTCACCAATGTTTAACTACTCAGGATTGGCTCGCAGGGATTCAAACTCAGTCATTTGAATTTTGGATTTTTTGACATGATCAATCATGGAAAATGATTGAGATGGACTTGGAAGAGAGGATGGGAGTTCATCTTTTTGGTTTTTGGGAGGGGGAGGATTGATCTGTGAATTTTAAGTAAAAGGTGCAGAGATGTTTGATGTACTTACTTCTTTGGCAATCAACAGGTCCTTTAACTGGAAAGGAAGAAGGGTTCTCTACTTAGTAATTGAGATTGCTTGTTGAGGTCACTCCTTTATCTTCTCTTTATCAGCCTACTAGGCCGACTAATTCTCAGACTGGGTGAATACTGCGTATGATCCTTCAACTACTTCACCTCACTTCTAGGTTCATCCTGGTAATTTAGGAAACCAATATGGGAGTTGCTAGCTGATTATTATTGATCCTTCATGAAGAGATCAGCATCATTTTCTTGCTCAAACTCAAGTTGGAAAGAGAAAGTATGTTCTCTTTCCAGATATCCAACTGCTGAGTTTGTTGGAGGTGTTTCAAGGACAAGATTCTTCTATGGGGGAGGAAGACAATTTGGCTGCCCTTGATTCCTGGCAACATTGCCTGGATATGGTTGATTCTAAAATGCCCTCTTTGGCATATCTTGATTAGGAGGAGCATACATACTTAGGTCTATTTACCTTTTTAAGGCTAGCAGTTTACTTGCCAGCTTTTGCACCATTGGGTCAGTGGTGGATGTGGGTGAGTATTTAGAAGATGAAGAGGGTTTACCTCTATTAGGATCTCTCCTTATCTTTCTTGCCAAGATAAGGTCATCTTATAACTTAGTAGCCAAGTCTTGAGTAGCAACAAGGTCTATGTGTCTAGCCCATCTTAGCAAGAAACTCACTTCAAGTAGCTGTGAGTTGATGAAGAAGCATTTGAGGTGTCGACTGGACGACCATGGGAATCCTGTGCCTCAGCTTGTCGAACCTAGCAATGAAGTCCCTCATAGGTTCGTGGGGATCCTTATACATCTATGTGATCTGGGTCAGTAAGGCATGTGCATCTTTTGTAGGCTTGAACCTTGCTTTGAACTTGGCTTTAAGTGTGTCCCAGTCAGTCACTGATCCAGCTTGCAGATGGTGGAACCAGTCTACAGCAGCACCTTGTAGGGTCTCCACAAAAATCCTAAATACCACATCTTCAAATTCCACCCCTACCACACCATAGGCTATGCTAAAGGTTGTAATGTGTTCATCATGGTGAACTCTCCCATCTCCAAATAATTGGGGAAGTTCTTTCATGAGCTGCGTGGAAGTTCATACAGAGGTGGAGTCAAGTTAAGTGGGCCAAAAGAGTTACCCTAGGGGCCTCAAACTACATGATTTAATTATGAAAAATAGGGATAAAAAATTTGAGTGGAATGGCTAGATTTTAGAACAAAAATGGAAAATAACTGGCCCTACTTCAGCATGAGGCTTGAGGCTTCAAACTGCACACTCTTTTCCAGCAGCTCTGGTTTTGTAGACTTGATAAAATAATGGAAGTAAAGGAAGATGGTAAGGCTATAATGATAATGGGTAAGACATGAAATAGAGTCTATAGAGTCTATATAATTGATAAGGGAAGGAACTACTTCAATCTAAAACTTGAGGCTTCAGACTGCATGTCCATCCCCAACAGAGTCACCAAAAACTGTTGCATGATGCTGGGGAGGAAAAATTAACAATGGGAAAGCACTGGATCAGTTCATTCTTCTACAGAAGAATGCATGGATAAGGTTATAATGATAATGGGTAAGACATAGGTGATGTTTCAATCTAAAACTTGAGGTTCCAAATTACACAAAATTACTGTGTCCCTAGTGGAGTTGCCAAAAACTGTTGCGCGAGGCTGGGGAGGAAAAATTAACAATGGGAAAGCACTGGAGTAGTTCATTCTTCCACAATAGAATGCATGGATAAGGTTATAATGATAATGGGTAAGACACAGGTGATGTTTCAATCTAAAACTTGAGGTTCTAAATTGTACAAAATTACTGTGTCCCCAGTGGAGTCGCCAAAAACTGTTGGGTGAATATTTTGTCGGCCAGCTAAATAGTGACCAAAATAGTTCCTATCACCATAGCATAGGGAGATTGGTCATCCAATGTTGTAGGTATACCACATCCAAGGGAGACAAATCTCTCCTCTCATCAAGGGGAGGTTCCCTATTAAATATGCGGAGGCTATATATATATATATATATATATATAAGCAAAAAGTAAGACACAAGGGTGGAATGAACCATTCATCTCCCTTTTTTTAGAGATGATGCTAACAAATAGAGGAGAAATCTTGGGTGATTGGTGAAGGTACTTCTCTTATTTTAGAAGTAACATTCAACCAAGAGCCAGATCCCTTCTTAGATAGTATAAATCCTGGTGAAGTGACAGAAGGCACTTCTCTTCTTTTAGAAGTACTTGTTCTTGCAAAAAACATGACTCTTTCTGGTAACAAGTGACTGATAACCAGGTCCAAAGTAACCAAAAATCTAAGATGTATCTCAAAGTCTCCACCTTGACTTCCCTAAAGTGAGGTACAAATAATAATGGGGGCACAAAGTTTTCCCAAGGTCCTTTACATAGAAATAAAAAAGAAAAAACACACACTGAAGACAACTATGATAACACAAAGTCTGAAAGTAGTTGGCTTCAAGACACCTTCCTTATCACCTCCACTAGTTCTACTTGTTAAATCAAATAAATAAGAATGCTTTCAGAAGACAGACATAAGAACAATCTCCTAAAGTAGCACAAGCTATAACAATACAAAGTCTGAAGCTAACTTGCTTTCTCATTCAATCAAAGAAATATGAACAACAATCTAAGCTCAAAGTCTCAGTAAGGCCTTTCAATTTGGGCAGAGTTTCACTTCTGGTAAGGGGAAGATCTCCTTAAAACAATAAAAGAGATTACAATATATAGGCACCAAGCAAGGCTTGGCACTCTTTCCCATGGGACGACCCATGCTGCAGTCAACACCTTCAATGCATTTTCAATTCTATCTAAAGGGACCATGCTTGGAACAATGAATTGCCTTAATTATGGCATGTCCATTCATCTAATATGTCTCTTCCTGGGTCTGGATCTTCTGATTTGTCCCCTTTGACTTTTGCACAACTGTCCATTTTGTCTTGACTCCAAAGGAGACTAATGGGCCATGCCTTCAATGTTTGCAAGCCAAAATATCTACTTAGTGGACTATTCTACCTACTGAAATTACTTTTGCATAGATATTTCAGGCTTTTCCCTCTTTTTGCTTTTGTCTTTTTCAGCTTTGTCTCTTCCTGGAATTTAAGCTCTTGAGGCTATGTTCCCAGCTTTACTATCTCTTTACACTCCTCTCAACGGTTCTTCCTTTTGGCCTTGGCCTTAAAGCCTTTGAATGCATTCAGGTCCATGCTTAAACTTGCAAGGATCAATGGCTATTTCATTATTATGACTTTGACGTCTACGGGCACATCACTTTCCTCAGAAATTCCTTCAGCTTTGTCATTTGATCTTTCCCAGAGGGGACCTACCCTTCAGGGCCTTGAGAAACGGTCTACTTTTGGTCAGGAAGAGCCCCCCCACAAGGGTATCTGCCCTTCGAGTGGTCTTTGGATGGCCTTCGGGCTTCTTTTTTATGGTGGGATTTATCCTTTATTTCTTTCGGACAAAATGTTTGAAGGAATTCCTTTGGGCAATTTGTCTAAAGGAAATCTTCCTTGCCTTGTCTTTTTGCCAGGCTTTGCTTTGTTTTTTGGGTGAATTCCTTCAGACAAATTATCTGAAGGATTTCACTTTTTCCTTTGCCTTGTTTATTTTCCCAAAGGAATTCACTTTGTATATTTTACTTGTTGCCCTCTGCAAGTGTTTTTGGCCTTGGTTTATTGCCCTCCGTAAGGGTACTTATTCCTTTGGCTTTGGGGCAGCCCCTTGAACCTACCAATTGAACCAACCGATCGAACCAAATTTTTGCTATTTCTTTCCTTGACTGAGGCCACCTTTAAACCTTTAAACCTATGAACTCATTGAACCTTTTGGTCATTGAACCTATTGATCCATTGAACCCATTGAACCTTTGAACCAAAGTGGTTTAATGGTTCAATGGTTCAAGCCTTCTCCCTGATAAGTGTTTTGAAGCTATTGAACCTTGAAGTGGTTGAACTTTGAACCTTGACAAATGCGCTTAAATCTTGTTGCTGATGTTGAACCTTTGAACCCATTGAACCTGTTGAACCAAAATGGTTCAAGGTTCAATGGTTCAACGGTTCAATCCTTGCTTAGAAGCTTGCCGATGAACTCTTTTGGTTGAACCTTATCGTTGAACCAACTTTGAAATTGCCTATGTGTTAAGAGCTTTCTTCTTTCCTGTAGAGTTTGTAGAAATCAACCTGTGAAGCCCATAGAACTTGGCTTGCAGAGTCCATAGATTTTCTTCCTGTAGAGTCCATAGATTCAAGACTGCAGAGTCCATAGATTTTCTTCTTGCAGAGTTCATAGATTCAAGCCTGCAGAGTTTGTATATTTTTGAGAAGCTTTAAAAATGAGGAATTTGAATGCTCAGAACAAATTTTGAAAAGGGAAGAGACAATTTTGGTCTGTAGGACCAAAATAGTTCAAATGTTGTCCCAAAAATGAGCGAAATTTTTTGGGGACAACATTACACACAATAAATAATTTATTTTTTGAAACAAATATTATTTGACATGTAATATTTTCATGCATAAAAAAGGTGTGCAAAATATTCAACACATAACAACTAACTAACTCCCAAAATAAGTTTAACACTTAAGTGAGTGTGAACATAAATAGAAACAAAATTGATTTGGTAAAATACCATACCACTAGCTAGTATGAACATGTCCACTCTAACACCCTACCTTAAGCACATAATAGGGAGTGAGAAAAGAGAAATCAAAGAGACTGATTGGTCCTGGTAACTAGGCATGATCCGGTACCCATGTTTCAATCATAGTGAAATATAAAGTGTCCTTATGGTAACCAATACATCTTAATAGAGTACATAGATGTCAAGTTGATGTAACCACCAATTCAAATAGGAACCAATGCTTTATATGAGGCTCACTCTATAAAAACATTGATCACTAAACTAGAAAAAAATAATTACCAAGGATGAAAGGTATTACCATAAGGTACCCAAAAACTAGTATAACCATAATGAGAGTGAAGAAGAGAAATGTTGTAAAGCATCCAAAGAAACATGACTCAAAGTCTCAACACAAACCTATAGTATGTGTACTCGATGGAATGAAGCCCATCAAATAAAAGATGCACTCAATCAACACCTCCAAAATAATATATGGTGTACTAACAATGAACATAAAACATGACTAAATATGTTCACACCCACCCCCATAATTATAAAATGGGTGTAGAGACTCAAAAAATCATCTGAATGAGTGGGCCAATCCCACTATGTAAATATTAAAATGTTGAAACTGGGCTACACTAGACTAGCTATGCTTTAGAAGGAGAACAAGCTCCACCAAAACATCTAAAGGAGACTATCAACAATTAGATAAAGAAATGAAATATCTCAAGAACAATGTCACTAGTGATGATGGGATAATCATGAAACTAGAGAGGAAAGTGTTCAATCATGGAGCACACACATGAAGAAAAAATCTCCATAAATCTTAGTGTGACTACAAATAAAAGTCCCATCCTACAAAAATATCACCAAGTGATGCAAGAAACTCCTCAATGTAATAAATATTTGGAATACATCACCTATGCAATGAGAGATTTATACTTGAAAAGAACATATCTACTTAATCAAATATCTCAAACAACAAGGAGCATCAATAGGTAGGAGGAAAATTGTGTGTTCATAAAAGCTAACTATTGGAGGAATGATGTCTGTAGTGTCCTCATCAAGAATGATTCTTAAACCACCAAGAATGATCATAAATCTACCACAAATCAATATGAATAGTTGATGAATATTCATACATATGTGTGGCTACAAATTTCATGGTATAATAATGCGATGCAACATCCAAATAAGTGTCAAGTAGATCATGTCTGGCATTAATAATCTCAAGTTTCTTGGGCTTGAGTGAAGGTAAAATAGAGCTCATATAAACCTCAATATCCTCATGAAGAGTGGAGATAAAAAAAGATGGATCTCTATCAATAGATCCCAATGAAGATGAAGCACCTGCATCATAACCAAGACCATGTTGATCAATCCAAATAACAGGTTGAATAGGATGATCAATTCCCTATAAATGCTTCTAGATGCTTATAAGTCTGATAGTGTGACCCATGGAATGAAGCATGTGGGAGATAAATCCAGTGGTATGCTTCTCAAAATAAGCATGAATATATTCAAAAATCCACATTTTAAAGTATAATCCATCAATTATGCCTCCCACATTCAAATTTGGGTTCCTCACAAACCTCTGAGAGGCATAACTCATTTCAAATACTGACATAGTAGGAAACTAAAAGTGCAACACTTCAGGATCCTTGGATTACCATTGATGGCATGCATCCAAAAAAATACATACAAGGCAATGGAGCCTTAATCCAAACCTTGAATATTTGTTGGGTATCTAGATGGGGTCAATGATTATATACTTCTCCACCCTAAGACTTATGATGTATTCATTGAGAAAAGTGTTATTTTCCATGAGAGTCCTATCAAATCTTTACTTGACACTTATCCATCTTCATTGGATTCACTAAATTTTGATGAACAATCAGATGACTTAGATCATTCACAATAGGATTTTGAGGTAGAGTCTTCTTCTAGTTATGACATTGAGTAGAGTGATGAGGAGTCATATTCACCCACTTCTAGTCATGTTTCATAGGATGAGGTTTTAACACTCGAATCACCCTCTTTGGGCTAGGAAAACACTTCATAGTATAGGAATATAGGTAGGGGATATAATAAATGATAAAGATACTTGGGTAGATTATCAAATTAGGCCACATGCCTTCTATGATTTAGCAATAGATCTATAAACTTTTAGAGAGGCATCAAACACACCTGAGTGGGATAATACTATGAATAAGGAATATGATTCCTTAATCAAAAATCACACTTGAGATATGAATTCACTTCCTAAGGGAAGGAAGATGGTTTGATGTCAATGGATATATCTAACTAAATTTGGATAAGATGGGTCAATCAATAAGTACAAGGTTTGTTTAGTAGCCAAGGGATTTTCATAGGTAGTTGACATTGACTAATTAGATACCTTTACACCCATAGCCAAGATAACTTTAATTAGACTCACACATACTGTAGGCTCAACACATTATTAGAATATGCACCAAATGGATGTGAAGAGTGATTTTATTCATGGAGACATACATGAGGATATATACATGGATAAACCACCTGGGTTTGTTCAAGATTCATCCTTAGTTTGTAAACTTAGGAAATCTATCTATGGCCTCAAACAGGCCCATCGATCTTGGTATGCCAAGATGGATTACTTAGTGGAATTTTGATCATAATGTATATGTCTTGTAGTATGACAATTCTCTTATGATACTAGTTATATATTTTGATCACTAGGAATTCTTATTCATATATCTTAGCCATGAAGAAATCTCTTTAGAATAGGTTTTCCATGACTGACTTGGGTCTACTGCTTTACTTCCTTAGCATCAAAATAACTTAGTTTGATTCAGGGATTTCCCTTCCACAACCCAAATATTATCTTGATTTTTTGGATCAATTTCACATAGCTAATTGCAAGCCATCTCTTACTCTATTCTTATCTAGAGTCAATATTGAGGCTAACTACTCTATACCTATGGTTGATGCTACTTTGTATCAAAAATTTATTGGTATTCTTATTTACTTGACACACATCAGAACTAATATCTCATATATTATTATAATTATTTCAATGTTGAATTGGGAACACCATGAGATGCAATGGAAAACATCTAAGAGGATCTTGCACTACATTCAGGGTTCACATCGATATGGGATTTACTATAGGGTTGGTTCAAATAGTAACATGGTTAGCTATATAGACTTAGATTGGGATGGAGACACTGAGTGTCATAAGTCTACTTCATGTTTTAGTTTTTTAATGGGTTCTAGTCCTAACAATTGGTAGATAAAGAAGTAGAATGATATTTCTCTATCATCCATAGAGGTAGAGTACAGGGGAGATGTTGACATAACTACTAAATAAATTTAGATTCATGGGATTCTTTCTAAGCTTGCCATATAGATCAAGAAGGCTAAAATCATCTTTTGTGATAAGAAAATCACTATTTAAACATGTAGGGATTTGGTCCATCATCAAAGGACCAAACACATTGAGATTCACATGAACTTCATTCAGGAGCTCATTCATGGATGTATCATCAACTTAGTATTTTTCTAGTCTTTAGAGTAGGTTGTTAACATCTTCACCAAACCTTTCATCAAGAATATGTTCATTCATCTATGGTTTTTTCATGGGGTGTGGTCTACATCAATAGCTTCATCATCTTCAGGGGGATTTTAGCTTCTTCTCTTCAATTCTCTTTTTTTTAGGGGGGAGTTTTTTTCCTTTGGGTTCTCTCCTTTTTTAATTATGTTATGAGAGATAACATGTTACATGGGTACCTGATTAGGCCAAGTTGTTGGGACCCATTTTTATTTTCACCTACCTAAGTTGTGCTTATGGGGGGGTATTAGTGTATGATTTATTTTCCTCACTTTATTTTTATTATCCTACTTAAGACATTCCACCTCACTTAGAGTTTCCATATACTAATTGGATATGTTTTCTTAGGTATACACTTGACCACACTATTTTAGCTAGTGGTAGTTATTACCCTTGATCAGTTGTATGTTGACTAGTTATTTTAGGCATGGAGGTTACCACTATTCTAGGTAGAGGTTGGATTTATTCTTGGAGGATGTTACACATTCACCTCCTATATGTACATCACTTTCATTATTCTATTTTGATTGTATTGAGTTGGATCCATTTTATGCCTTTTGCATTTAATCTCATTGTTCTTCATAACTCATAGTTTTGTATGTGTTTTCTTAGGTTTGCCTTCATGTAATTTGCCTCTCACATTTCTCACCAGTGCACTTCTCAATTTAGTGAATCTATGGCATTCTTCACTAGGATAGAGATTATAAAATTTAATGGTCAACATTTTGAATTATGGAATCTCAATATGAAATATCTTCTTGTAAATAGAGATCAGTGGGTTGATGTATCAGGTGTGCAACTTGTAGGTATGAAGCTAGAAGATTGGAAAAAGATTGATATAAAAGTAAATAGTTCAATCAAATTGTGTCTATCAGATTCAAATTTTTTTTTATGTCTTGATAGATAAAACTTCTAAAGATATGTGAAATAAGTAGACTTTGTATTAGACAAAGTCTCTAGTGAAAAATTTATTTCTCTAAACTAAATTTTATTCATTGAGAGTATATGATGATGAATTTATTGTTGAATATTTTAATGATTTCAATATTATAGCAATTAAATTAATTTATGTTTAAATTAATATGGATGAGGAATAAAAATTATTACTTTTCTTTGTTCTTTGCTTGACCCCTGGGATAATTTATTTATGACAATAACTACTACATCATTGACATTAAAAATTTAAGACATAGTAGGAGCCTTAGTATTATAAAAATGAGAGATAAATATACTGAAGATTATCAAACAAATGATGATTTTTTCATAATAAGTCATTCATAAAAAAACTAAAATAAAGTCAGGACAATCAAAGTCTAGAGGTATATCTAAGACTAAAATAAAAATTATAGGAAATTTTAGAAATGTGATAAAATAAGGAATTTCAATAAATACAAAAAACATAAAAAGGTTGAAAAGGGTAAGTCATCTAATGATTCCCCATCTATAGAAAATAGTCCCTCTAGTGAAGACTTGGGGTATTTATTTTTGGAAACTTCGAGCTCACATGCGTGTGATGGTGCATGTTTGATTGAATTCGGTACCTCTTTTCATAGGATAAAATGGGGGTGATGGATTTTTAAAAAATAACTCAACCTATAAAATCATAGGTCAAGGAAGAGTCAAGTTAAGGTTTAAATATAGAAGGGTTAAAAACATCTCTAGTATTATTCACATTCTAGATTTGACTAGCAACTAATATCTATAAGTAAGACGAGTGATGTGGGTGTGCAAGTAATTTTGAATAAATATAGTTGAAAAATGGTCTATAGAGCACTAGTAATAGAAAGAGAACCCTGTACATGAATGTTATTCAAGATTTAAACAAGCATTTTAAGTGTTGAATGTAATAGCTCTATGGTAGCTGAGGTGAAGAATATGTCCGATTAGGGTTCTACGTCTTCTATAGAGAAAATAATGTTATGGAATTAAAGGATATGACACATTAGAGAGAAAGGCCTTTAAGCATAAAAATTCAAAGGTATGGCTCAAAGAATTTTTGATTTCCCATTAGATTTTGATTTTTGTGAGCATTGTGTGTTTAGTAAACAAATTAAAGTTTTCTAGTAGTGTTACAAGATCATAATAGATTTTTCAATTAGTGCATAGTGATGTGTTTGAACTTGTAAAGGTTCCATCATTAGGGAAATCTATGTATTATATTTATTTTATAGATGAAAACTACAGAAAAACATGGGTTTATTGTATCAATGTTGAATATGAAGTTTTTAGTAATTTTGAGTTTAAGGCTCTTATTGAAAACTAGATAGAGAAGAATATTACAGTTGTAAGGAGTGACAATGGTCAAAAATATTGCTTCAATGTATTTGAGTAATTTTTTAAGGATTGTGGAATATAAAATCAAAATAAAGCTCCATGTACACTACAAAAAAATGGAGATGCATAAAAAATTAATAGAACTCTAATGAATAAGGTGAGAAGCATTCTCAGTAGTGTATGATTAGAAAATTTGTTTTAGGTAGACACAATTATGAATGCTTATTATTTGATTAATAGATCACCCACATTAACTCTAGTTTATAAAAATTCATAGGAAGCATGGACTGGGAATAAAACCTCTTTTAAACATATTAAAGTATGTTTTTGTGATATATATATATATATATATATATATATATATATATATATATATATATATATATAAGGAAAACAAGACTAAGTTGAACTACAAATCAACAAAGTGTATTTTTATTAGACATGGTCTTGGTATAAAGAGAGATAAACTATGGATTCTTAAAATAAAAAAGATTATTTACAGTCACAATATTATCTTCAAACAAGTTATGTTTAACCCTAAATTGGATGTGGATGCTAATGGGATAGGTAGGGTTAAGAATATAAAAATTAATAAACACAAGGGTGATAAATTGATCTATAGCAAACCAATTAATTATAAAACTCATATAGAACATATACTAAATTTATTTTATTAAGATATGTTAAAAATAAGAAACACAGTTATGCTATATATTGAAAGGATAATGAAAAATAAGGTACTTACCTAGTTTTGATGCTAATACAAATCTAGATATGAAACATGTAGGAAGCATAATAGAATAATAATTTGGAACAATCACTAAATTTTAGATTAAGTGCTTATGTAGCATTGGGCACATGCATCAGCCTAGGATGGTTGCATTAATGCTACTATCTAGATCAAATGTATGTGTCTAGTATAGAATACCTACTAAAACTAGATGTGACCACCTAGATGCTTCTATGTTTTGTGTCACCTTCACTTTGGTGTACTCAAATTTGGGTCATGGACTATTACTCCATGTCAAATGATAAAACCCTATCTCTTCATATTTATATTGGATTTGGGAAAAATGGGTTAGTGGGATTGAGATATTGATCTATCAAAAATGATCTTATGTCAATGAGCATTGCCTACATAGCCAATAATTTTAAGAGGGCCTTAGACTTATATAATTATCCCATAGATGTTGGCCTATTTTTGAATCATGTAATGTGTGAAAAGTAAGTACAACAGTGACCTGTCTTGTAACTTGTAAAATATATATGTTGGGTTACTCCTTCGATACTTTAGACATGTAAATCTGATGTCCCTATTACTGATATGGAAATATGATAAAAGAGAGAAACTTTTCTCACTTGAGTGATTAATTGAATGCTCTTTGGTATGAATGTTAGGTGAGTAATGAATTAGGGTTGATCTTATATTTATACCAATCTTCTTAGAGAATATATTACATTAAATCACTTAAGGCAACCATTAGGATATGTTTCACTTGTAAATTGGAATGTTTTATGGCACTAAACATTTGCATTGGGATATGACTCTTGCATTGATGTATGTATCTGATTGGGATGCAAGTGTCTAGGTAGTTAGAAAATAGGTGAACGTCTAGAACTTGTAGATGTGAAAGATGATAATGTTTACAATATTTTAGGCAAGAAATAAATATTGGGTCATCAAAATGATACTGATCAAACTAAGATATAGGCAATGAGCATAGAGAGATAGTAGATATGAGACTTGTGCAAGCAAGAAAGGTCCAAAATTGAGAGGAATATCCAAGTTCTATTTTTAAAATTTTTTAAGAATAAGGTGCTATATAGTTCATAAATATAATCAAAATTTCCCCCATTTAATTCAGTAATGAAATTTCTTGTTTAAAGGAAAATGAATGTGTACCTAGGTGTGTGTAACATACCTTGCTTTTCCTTGAGTCCAACTTGAGTATTTTTCATGTGACTGACCTGTAACCAAGATCATGTTACATTATATAATTGGTAAATATAATCTAAAATTTAAAGTATTTAAATTAAAAGAGAGTAATCTTAATGAGTACACATGTGTATAGATATCATTATCTTTCCTTTTGATGTTTTCATTTAAAAGATGTATCATTATGAATCACGAAAACTGAGATTATGACAAACATAAAAATGAAAAGTGAATATATATAAGGATATGAAGATATAGATAAATATAAGAGGTCCCATCCTCCCAACCTTTGATAAAGGTGGATTTCCACCTAGCAATTGAGACTATCTCAATCGTGCAACCCAATCATACTTATAACTTGGTGAGTGTGAGTGAACCATGTCAACTCACACTATCAAATTAGTAAAGATGGATGATGAAATTAAGTATAAAATAAAAATTTGGAAATATTGAGTGATTTAATCACCTTAACCATAAAAAAATGAATCAACTATTGCAGTAGATTGATTTAATATATCTTGGAAAAGTCTAACCTAGTGGATGGTGACAGTCCCTAAAAGTGTTTTGAATCTAAAGCTAATTTGATTTTTAAATATTAAGAAAAACTTACATAAAATACAAAATATTATATTTGTCTCATGATAAGTATATGTAAAATAATGGCACCAATATATAAAATTCTACCACAAATATGTATTTAAATCATATAACTATGAATCTAGCCAATATGAGAACTATGGAAGTTTGGAGAACATGTTTCCAAAACATTCCCCCACAATATATTTGAAATTAAAAATAGAGAAGTGTGGATAACATGTTTCCAAAACATTCCCTCACTAAATATGAAATTGTTCATATGTTGAATCCATGCATATATGACATACCCCCACTAAATCTAAAATTATGAAATGTGGAATACATGCCTCTATGAAATGGCCCTACTAAATTTGAAACTATGAATATTTGAAAGCAATGCCTCTATGACATTCCCAAACTGATATTCCCCCCATTTTGAGGTGTGCGGAGATAGAAAATGGTAGTTACCTTACCTCAAAAGGATAAAGATAACCTTGCAAATATAACATGCTAGCCCATGGATAAAGTGTGTTAGTAAAATATGTTAAGCACATAGCATATCAAGTACACTATGAAATATGTAATCATGGATAAAGGCATTTTTAAGTACATAAACTCAAACATTATAATGTAAAGTGACCATATAATGATATAATATGGATGTATCATGATCAAAGAAGGTGGATTCCCCCAACGTCCTAGTGACATGAGAAGAAGGAAGGCCCAACATCCACAAGTGCATAAATCACGTATCTAGGTATGATTATATCACATTCAAATAGAAGTGTAAAACATATGTGTGTGTATAAATAATTGACATGTTCTACATAAACATGGAACTAACAACATAGATACCAAGAAGCCAATAAGATAAGTACATGTTGAATATATTTTTGGATTTTTGAATGTTTCAATTTCTTTGGTATTTTTTTAGAATATTTTAAAGAGACATAATCAAGGAATTCCTCATTATTAGAAGGTTTAGTACCAATTGGGAAAATTTTGAATATTTGTTTATAGATATGCATTTACAACTCAATGCAATGGTGCGGGTAAATAATCATACCCATCATGCAATATGCAAATATTTATATCCATATCAAGAAAAGTAATAGACATATTTATTATTTCTATCTTGGTATTCCACTCAACTAACCACTATTATCCAAATTCTAATTCCAAATGTGGTTCTTGATATAATATCCACATGGTCAAGGTTACACATGTGGACCATAGGTGACAGGTAATAAAATGTATCCTCAATATTAAGGCATCAATGGAGATTATATGAGTTCATTTTTAGTATGTCCCAACTATTCGATAAATGCAATGCCACAAGTTGTATCCCACTTGCTCATATTAAACTAGAGATGGTGGAAATATAGCCCATCAATATTAGTAGTAATAGTCAAACTTTTTTACATTGTTCACTTTGAAAGATGGTTCTCTTTTAAAAGATAAAAAGGATATTATTACATCCTAATACCTCACTAAGTAAACTACTTGATTATTTGTGGATAGTTATAGTTTAAAATTTTTATTTGGTTATTTTTTACTAAACTTTGATATATATGTTGTTATGGGATAAAAGATATTACTTAGGATTACTTGATTAAATTGCTATGAGTTAGCTATAGTGTAAATATTTAAATTATGATCATGTTGATTTATTATTTCAATTATATTTTATGATGTATGTATATCATGATGTTATGATCTAACTACCTACCTATTCTGACATAGGAGAACTCATCCCTCAAAATATGATGGATGGAGAGCATCATCAGAGAAGGTGACATGGATGGTGTTGTTAGGGGATGACAAAAAATTGGCTAGAACCCTACACACACCACATTAGATAGTACATGTTATATGCATAATAAAATGGTTAGCATAATATGTTTTTTTTATGTAATTTTCATTAGATAGTTAAACGTGATTGGTAGCATAGTTTAATGGTTTTGTGGAATTCATTTTATGTGACTTGCATGTATGTCCATTAAATGTTTTTATATATATTTTAATAATTAGATTTAAATTTGTATTTATTGATTGATGAAAATATAATTAAACCATCATGATATTTGAAGAGATAATTTAATTAGATAATATGCTAATTATTGTAATTATATATATATATACATATATATATATATATATACATATATATATATATATATATATATATACATATATATATATATATACATATATATATATATATATATATATATACATATACATACATATATATATATATATATATATATATATATGTATATATATATATATATATATACATACATATATATACATATATATATATGTATATGTGTATATATATATGTATATATATATGTATATATATATATATATACATATATACATATACATATATACATATACATATATACATATATATATATATATATATATATATATACATATATATATATATATATATATATATATATATATACATAAGAAATAATAAATAAGAGAAAGTAGGAAGTGTTAAACATAAATAAATATAGTGATAAAATAATAACAAAATCAAAGGAAAAAAAAAGAGAAAATATCAAAGGAGAAGCCACACATATTCTGGGAAGGAGATTTTGGAAAAGATTTAAAGAAAATAAGAAAGCCACACCCATTTCTCTAGAAAAGATATTAGGATAAAAAGGAAGGAAGGTATTCAATAGGGAAAAGGACATTGGATCATGGAAAAGGAAGAAGAAGAGAGCCCCATCCATGAAAAGGGAGTTAGAAAGTAAAGAAGCACAAAAGAAGATCAAGGTAGGTATTCCTTTTTGGATCGTAAAAATCCAAGTTGGGTGCCATCAAAAAGGTAGGTGATGTATTAATATTACGTGTAAATTTATGTGAAATTTAATCAATAAACTTATACTTATGAATAACTAAAATTTGCACAATGAATAGTTTATCTATGTTAAAAAATACATTATGTGTGTTAGTATAATTATACGATGATATATGACAAATTGGTATAAAACAATGATTTTTTTACACATATAACTATGAAATCAATGAAATTGTTGACTCTCTTCAAACCAAATCAAGTCATATAATTCCATATGATGTATGAGTATGAATGTTTATAAAGCTTTGAAATCACATACTATAAAACAAGTCACTGACTATGGCTATACGAGAATATAAGATATATAATTAAGAATTAGATTTGTTATAAGCATCAAAATTGTCAAAATATAGCATGGTACCTTAAACATAGGAATATCATTATGTATATTTTTATAAAATTGTAGAATGTTGAATATATCAATTTATTTTATATTATACTAGATTGAATATATGTGTTATGAGTTACCTAAGTTATTACAATGAGCTATATAAGAGTGGTTCAATTTATAAATTATATACAACCAATTAAAATTCATAAGGACAGTCTATTTAATTGTTGATTATATACATGACAGTCTATTTATAGTGTGGAATATATTCATTCACTATGTATATGCTCTAAGTATAAAATAATACTTGAGTTGAGTTATATAGTGACTTAAATTGGTTTGGGAATTATATATAGTGGTAGATGATATAAATATACATTAAATTTATTAATGAGAAGGGACTTATTTTAAATCAATGGAAATTATGTATACATAAATCAGAATCTAAACCTAATCATATAGTGACTTATTAGTCAAAACTAGTTGACACCTTTATTAGGTGAATTATATTGAACACTGAGTTAACCAGTTGATGTATTTATTTAGTGAGTTGTATTGAACACTGATTTAACCAATTGACACCTTTTATACTTGGGAATATATTCCTGGATTGATAGTCTTAAAAATTCATGGTATTAGTTGAAGCAATTTAACCATGACTTTATGACTTGGAAAGTGAATAACCAATCTTTAGTGCTTTAGCTTTATCTACCATTGTAATTATAACATATATTTTTATTTAGTATATGAAGAAAAAGTAGCTCAATGTATTTTATAATAGGTTTTATGGACATGTTATAGTTTATTATAGTAAGCTTATGAAATGCAATATGTAGCATGGATGAATGGTATCATACTTTAGAAGGATATAAAAACTCGTTATATATAAAAAGTGTATAAATGTAATTTTGGATGTGTGTCAGTATGAATAATCTTGTACATGAGTACACATATAAATACAAATAGGGTTTATGCAATGGGGAGCAATGGAATTGATCTTGTAGAAAGATGTAGGGTAATATACTTAACTAGATCTAAGAAACTATGAATGTTTTGTAGTCGTAACTATGATAATTTAACAAGAAAAGTATATATAACCTCAAAATTTAATAAGGGGATTTGTTTATTAATATGCCCAAAAGTAATGGACTTATAAATGATAGTCAATCTATTCGGTATATTGATTGTTGAATAACTCACAAAAACTTTATTTGGAAATATAAATGTCTGTAGGCATTTTTATGAGATTATAATATAGTGAAATTCTAAAATAGTTTTAATAAGGCATGTGAAGTATAAATATCTCATTGTAGACTTTCATTATCTATTGTTAATCTTTAAGATATGTAAGAGGTTACTTATCATATATAACATGTGAAACAAAAATTGTTGAGTGGATATGATACTATAATAAGCTACATATTAGTGAAATAATTAAGTGTATGCTTAATAGGGTATATAAGTACATATATGCCTAATTATCTTATACTTGTACATATGTGTGTGTACTTGTAATTATAGTTCCATTAGTGGTGCTAATCTATTTTATAGATACCGATATAGTAGGACCTTATTTATGCATGCATACAACCCCCCATAAAATTATAAAAATTTATAGAATGGAATATCATATCTTCCATGTAAATTGAGACTTTATTTTTTATAACTAGTTGTTTAAACAGAAGCTTATGATATCATTGATTTATAATTACTTTATTATGACTGATTGTGGTATTTAATAGTTGTACTTAAGAACACTAGACTATGATAATATAGGTTATCATAGGGTGTTGTATATTTAAAAACTATTTATGGTAATTATAATTTTATATGATTGTTTATGTTTATAGTATCTCTACATTGTCGATTACTTGTATGTGATGCATAATGAAAATACCATTAATATGTATAAGGGTGCACATATAGAAAGTATATCTTTATATGAATTTAAGTATGAAATATAAGTACATAACATAAATGGTTGTGTTAAGTCATAATCCTATACTTGCAGCTAAATGGATGGTTAAAATAAGTCATAAGTATTTGAAAGACCAGAAACTACAACCATATGAAAGTAGACCATAAAAATAGAATTAAGTTATTTAAATGAAATTTTATGGTATAACTTGGTTATGGCTTATCTAACTGTTTAAAAATAACATGATTGACTCTCTCTGTGTGTGTGTGTGTGTGTGTGTGTGTGTGTGTGTGTGTATTTAATGGTTAAAATAAGTCATAAGTCTTTGAAGGACCAAAAACTACAACCATATAAAAGTAGACCCTAAAAATAGAATTAAGTTATTTAAATGAAAGTTTATGGTATAAATTGGTTATGGCTTATCTAACTCTTTAAAAATAACATGATTGACTGTGTGTGTGTGTGTGTGTGGTAATGAAAACTAGTGTGTGGTACATATACAAGTGTATAGACATATATAGCATATATTAGTACATCATGATGTGTGCCTATAAGTTATGTTTCTTATGATTTCTAATATGCAGTTTAAACATAAGATATACCTAGTTGGTATAAACTATACTTGCTTGTTTAATATTTAGGATTATGAATATTTGATTCTTGAAATTATAAGACTGATTTTTCATAATTGAGTAGTGTGCTTATGTACAATGAACTAAGATATTATGGAATGTCATAGAGGGTATTTTATTTGAAAACTATAGTCTAAATGTACATTAAAGTTGAGTGGTATAAACTGTAATTATTATGACTAAAATCATTCATACATTTGATGGATTAAATGTATGCATATTGGATATTTCTATGAATAGTATGTTTTATCATAGTCCACTAGAAAGTATTGTATTATGTCTACTTAAAAAAAATAGAGCGTGCAGCCTTTTATATATATATATATAATACTTAGATGGTATAATACAAACTTGTTTGCATATTATGCAAACAAGTTTGTATTATACCATCTAAGTATTATATATATATATATATATATATATATATATATATATATATATATATATATATATATATATATATATATATATATATATATATATATATATAATACTTAGATGGTATAATACAAACTTGTTTGCATATTATTTCTATCATGGGATAAATACTTTTGTGAGATTCATTCATACATTTGATGAACTGAATGTATGCATTTGGTATTTGCTATATTTAGCATGTTTTTTTAATTTCTCTTAGGAAGTAATTTATATGAATTTGTTGGTTATATATATGTTAACCAAATCTCACATAATTTTTTTGAGTAAGTAGTGAGATGGACTTCACTAGCTTACTAACACCACAATGCCAGCTGAAGGTAATCTCATCAAATAGTGTGTATGAAATTGACTGATCCATATATCATTTATTATTTTAAATTTTTGGCAAAATTAATATTTAGTGAGACATTATAATTTCATGAGTATGATTTACATGTTTTTATGATATCTTACAATATAATCATTTTATATGATACATCACATGTTTAGTTTTAGAAATCATAAGATACACACATACTATCTTGTCTCTATTAATTCCCATGCCATCACTATCTACTCATCTATGAAGGGAGGGCCATATCCTGAAGGGATTAGTGTGGGGGATCATTGGTCCATGATTAGTGTGTAAAAGTTCTTAGATGATGTTCTTCCTCCCCACATTAGTACTAATTTTGAGATGACATTTGAGATTTCTATAGATACTATAGTCTAAAAAACTTATGCTTTGTGGATATGTGTATCTTATATATACATTGTATTATATTTATTTTTGAAACATTATCATGATGAGTTTTATTTAATTACTTATTATACATTAACAATGGTGGTTGTAGGCATGTATCAGCCATGGATGGTTAATTTTAATTAATTTGTTTACTCATATTATGATGTGTTTCTTATGATGATAGTGATCAATGATATATGCTGTAGTATGCTTAATTTACAGTATCACACTTAGAGTATTTTATATGATCTTTGATTAGATTCTTATATATATATTCTAAAAATCATATATCTCTAGTTACATCCCACTGGTTATGTTACATGAGGTATTAGAGCTATGGCTCAAACTATAGGACTTAATGAGTCTATTAGCATTTTCATATCCTTTTATTTACCAAAAAGAAGAATAGTGAAATGAGTGTGGTACATTGAGTGTGTATCCTGAGGAACACTTGTACCCTTTTTGAGTTGTTAAGGGGTTGGTTATCAATTGTCTTGATGGTGATGGTTGTATACAAGGTTTGGGTAGGTAAGTACATAGCATAGTTCATGAGTTGTGGACAAGATATTACTACCATATTTTGATCATTTAGATCAAATACCTTGAGAATGATTACATCCTTACTTGATAATCAAGTCATCTCTATCATTTGTGTTTTACATTGTGAGTGCTTAAAAATCATGGGATGTTTCTCACTTAAGTACATATACATTATTTTTGTCTCTTATATACATTAATCTTAGGGAAGGGAATTCTAAAGGACTATTTATGGATTGGCACCACTGAGTGTAGTGGAAATTATCCTTGTAGTAGAGTGTAGTCATCTTGTTGAGGATTCCTATGTGGTAGGATTTTGATTATGTATTGGCACCTCATATACTTATGTGGACTTGGGAAGAAGTGTCATCTCTCATAGCTAGTATAGAGGTGAGTTTTTACTCTCTCACCCTCCTTTGACATCATTATAAGCCTAATTAGAGGATTCATCTTTTCATAATGTTGATTTAGTGTTTCCTTAAACAATTTTTTTTTTGAAATATTATTTTGACCATATTCCCTTGAGTTTATGAGATAGTGTCTTCTACTTATTGTTGAAATAGAAGTTGTAGGATTATATGGATTAATACATCTATGTGGTTAGTATTTTTCCTTCTAATTATGGAATTAGGTTATGATAATACTCTTACAAGTTTGGTAAGTAGGTAGTGATTATGGTAACTTGGGTTTTGGTGTTTTATTTTTACCATGTGATGGTATTTAAGACTTATGTTGATGAGATGTTAGTTCTATACTTTCCACTAGTGACTTTTCAAAGTCATACTTACCAGTGATACTATATCTAATTCAATGAATTTGACTATATGGAGTGGTAAACCATGGATTTATATTGGTTTTGGATTAATATTTATAAGTTGATTATAATTTTTATGTATTATTTACCCTTGATTAGATTGATATTATTCTAATTTTGCTTAAAGCATGTTATTTTGAAGAGACATTTATGTATTTTTCTCCAAGAATGAGTACGAAATAAGATGTGTGGAACATATTGATAGTCTATGGGGTTAAAAAGAGTTTATTACTTGGTGTGTAACTAAATGAGAAAAAAGGGAGACATTGCCACAATTATTTATTCTATAAGGTTGTAAGGATAGTGTGATCCTTGGCCTTTGTATATTATGATAACTTTAGCATTATTTTCTCTTAAATATGAATATAATAGAATAGGTTAAGTTGTGAAATATGATACTAGTTAAGTTTGGCTAATGAAACTTAATATAATTATGGAATAATTGTATGCTTTTTATTGTAATGTATGTTTTTACATCTATAATTATTTAGCATATACCATTGATTTCTAGGATCTATTAGTATAGATTTATGATTCATTGAACCTTGTGTACATTTTGGATATCCTTAGGTCATGTATACCTAAGGGATGAGTGGTGAATTAAGAATGTGGGTAATAAGCAATGGGAGTGGATACTACTTAGTCTCACATTGACTCATTAGTTATTGAGTTTGATTCTAATAAGTGGAGCTTATTAAATCCTAGATTTGGAGGATAGATTTGTCACATTTAGTCATATGTCCATACACATGTATACTATGGAACATTTATTCCTCAATTTTATATACATTGGAAATGTATTATTTCTAATTCATATTCATGATCATACTTGCTAGGATATACGTGGAGTAGTGACAGTATTAACATGTTATACTTATTAGGAGTTATGTGGAGTAGGGATGGTATTAACTTATACACATAATTCTTGCTAGGATCCTTAAATATTTTTCTTTGGAATGAGAAAAACATTATCTAAGATAGATAAATGTGTAGAGAGGCTATAAAGTTTTGTGTAACTCATTGGATATTTGTTTTCTATTATTATGATGATCTCATGTGCTTTTGAGAAGTTAGTAAAACTTTCACCAAGATATGTGGGGCCATTAGAGGTATTTGAAGTGGTCAATATTATAGTATATAGGGTTTTATTTATATTTTTTGACCTTAAGATGGTCATGATAAAACCATTGAAAGTAACTAACACTCATAAACCTTATTTGCATAATAGGAAAATGCCATAGAGCAGGGTCTTGTCAGACCAATAATCTAAGAATAGTGCTACTTAGGAGGACTATGATGAGTTGTATAGGTGATTTCCAGATTTATTTTATTGATTTAAACTTTATACTATGTTACTCTTACACTAAATAATCTTTTTAATTCAGAACTCATGTTTGAATAAGAGTCATCTAGGATGATGACTAGCTTTAGGGGGGAAGGATGATACATCCCGATTCCTTACTAAGCATGCTACTTGATTATCTATGGATATTTATAGTTGAAAAATTTTATTTAGGTATTTTTAAAAAGCTTTGAGATATATGATGTTATGGGATAGTGAATATTATTTAGGATTACATGATTACATTGGTATGAGTTAGTCGTAGTGTATATATTTACATTACGATCATGTTGATTTATTATTTTAGTTATATTTTATGATGTATGTATATCATGATGTTATGATATAATTATGTACATGTTGTGAGGTTGATATAGGATAAATAATCTCTTAGAGCATGATGGATGGAGAGCTTCATCAAAGAGGGTGATGTATATAGAGTTGTTGGGGGATGATAGAAAAACTTGCTAAAATCCTGCACACACCACATTAGCTAGCACATGTTAGATGCATAATAAAATGATTAGCATAATGTTTTTTGGATCTCATTTTCATTATATAGTTAAACATGGTTGCTAGCATAGTTTAATGGTTTTGTGTAATTCATCTTGCATGAATTACATTTATGTCCATTACATGTTTTTAGAGATGTGATTTTCGTAATTAGATTTAAAGTCCAATTTATTGATTGATGAAGATATCATTAAACCATAATGATATTTGAAGAGCTGATTTAATTAGCTAATATTTTTATTATTTTAATTATAAGTAAAAGAAATAAAATATAATAATTTCTAATAAAAAGGAAAAATAAAAAAATAAACAATAATAACTAAGAGAAAGTATGAAGGGTTAAAAATAAATAAATATATTGATAAAACAATAATAGATACAAAGAAAATCAAAAACAAAAAGAGAAAATCTCAAAGGAGAAGCCATGCATATTCTGGGAAGGAGCTTTTAAAAAATATTTAAAGAAAACAAGAAAGCTACACCCCTTTATCTGGAAAAGAGAATAGGATAAAAACAAAAGAAGGTATTCAAGGGGGAAAAGGATATTGGAGTGTGGAAAAGGAAGAAGAAGAGTACCACATTCATGAAAAGAGAGATAAAAAGGAAGGAGGCACAAAAGAAGAGGTAGGCAGGTATTCCTTTCTAGATCATATGAATCCAAGTTTGGCACCATCAAAAAGGTAGGTGATGTATTAAAATTCCATGTGAATTTTTGTGAAAAAAAATCACTAAACTTATGAATAGAAAAAATTCACACAATGAATAGTTTATATATGCTAAAAAAATACATTCTATTTGTTAGCATAATTATACGGTGATATACGACAAAATAGTATACATCAATGATTTTATTACACATATAACTATGTAATCAATCAAATCACTAACTCTCTTAAAAAAAATCAAGTCAAAGCATTCCATTCGATGTATGAGTAGGAATGTTTATAAATCATTGAAATCAAATACTTTAAATGAAGTCGCTGACTGTGGGGTATCAAAAAATATAAGACATATAATTAAGCATCAGATTTGTTATAAGTAGAAAAAGTGTCATAATATAGCATGGTACCTTAAACATAGTGATACCATTATGTATATTTTTAGAAAAAAGCATAGTGTTGAATATAGCTATTTATATTATATTATAACAGACTAAATATATATGTTGAGTCACCTATGTTAGTCTATTGAGTTGTATAAGAGTTGGGTCCATTTATAAATGATATACAACCAACTAAAATTCATAAGGTCAGTCTATTTAATCATTGAGTATATACATGGTAATCTATTTATAGCACTAAATATATTCATTCATTGTGTATATACATTGAGTATAAAATAGTACTTGAGTTGAGTTATATAGTGACTTAAATTGGTTTGGGAATTGTATAGAGTGGAAGATGATAGAAATATACAACGAATTTATTAATGAACAAAGACTTGTTTCAAATCAATGGAGATTTTGTATACATAAATTGGTATCTAAACTTGTTCATGCAATGACTTATTATTCAAAACCAGTTGATGTCTTTATCATGTGAGTTATATTAAAAACTGAATTAACTAGTTGATGCCTTTATTTAGTTAGTTGTATTAAAAATTGATTTAACTAGTCTATGCCTTTTATACTTGGGAATATATTCATGGAATGATATTCTTACAAATTCATGGTATTATTTGAAGCAATTTAACCATGAATTTATGACTGTGAAAATGAATAACCAATCCTTAGTGCTTTACCTTTATCTACCATTCTAATTATAACATAGCTTTCTATTTAGTATATGAAGTAAAAGTAGTTTAATGTATTTTATAATAGGTTTTATGGATACATTATAGTTTATTATAGTAATCTTATGAAATGTAATATTTAGCATGGAAGAATGGTATCATGCTTTATGAGGGTATAAAACTCCTAGTTATATATAAAAGCCTATAAATGTACTTTTGGATGTGTGTTAGTATGAATAGTTTTGTACATGAGTACATATAAAAATACAAACATGGTTTATGCAATGTGGATCAATGGAATTAATCTTTTGCAAAGATGTAGGGTAATATATTGAACCAGATCTAAGAAACTACAAATGTTTGGTAGTCATAACTAAATGACCATTTGACTATATATATATATATATATATATATATATATATATATATATATATATATATATATATATATATATATATATATATAACCTCAAAACTGACTAAAGGGAGTTTTTATTAATATTCTCAAAAGTAATTAGACTCATAAATTATAGTCAATCTATTAAATCTAATGACTATTGGATAACTCACAACAAATTTATTTGTAAATATAAATGATTGTAGGCGTTTATATGTTGTTATAGTATATCAAAAACCTAAAATAGTTTTAATAAAGTATGTGAAGTATAAAAATATCAACACATTCTTTCATTATATGGTGTTAAGATTTATGATATTCATGATGTTACTTATCATATATAGCATGTGAAACAAAAACCATTGAGTGTATATGATACTATAATAGGATACATATTAGTAAAATAATTAAGTGTATGCTTAAAAGGGTATATAAGTACATCTTTGCCTAATTAACTTATACTTGTACATAGGGTTGTTTACTTCTAATTATAGTTCCATTGGTGGTCTAAATATATTTAATATATATCTATATAGTAGGACCTTATTTATGCATGCATACAACCCCCCCTAAAAGTATAAAAAAATATAGAATGAAATATCATATATTGTGTGTGAATTGAGACTTTCTTTTTTATAAGTAGTTGTTTAATCAAAAGTTTATGATTTCATTAATTTATATCTAATTTATTATGATTGGTTGTGGTATTTAGTAGTTGTGCTTAAGATCACTAGACTATGATAATATGAGTTATCATAGGGTGTAGTATATTTGGAAACTATTTATGGTAATTAGAATTTTAGATTATTGTTGATGTTTGCAGTATCTCTATATTGTTGAATACTTGTATGTGATGCATAGTGAAAATACCATTAATATATACAAAGGTGTATATATTCATATGGATTTAAGTATGAAATATAAGTACATAACATAAATGGGTGTGTTGAGTCATAAACCTATACTTTTAGCTAAATGGATGGCTGAAATAAGTCGTAAGTCTTCAAAGGGACTGAAAACTACAACCATATGAAAGTAGTCCCTAAAAACAAAATTAAGTTATTTAAATGAAAGTTTATTGTATAAATTAGTTATAGGTTATCTAGCTCTTTAAATATAGCATTACTGACTATATATATATATATATATATATATATATATATATATATATATATATATATGCTAGTGAGTGGTACATATTGTGAGTAGATCTAAAAGTAAACATGTTTAGACATATATAACATATATTAGTACATCATGATGTGTATTTATAAGCTATGTTTCTTCTGATTGCTAGTATTCAATTCAAACATAGGATATACCTAGTTGGTATAAAATATACTTATTTGCCTAATATTGAGGTTTATTAACATTTGATTCTTTAAATTATAAGATTAGTTGTTAGTAATTGAGCAGTGTGCTCATGTGCAATGAACTATGATATTATGGGATGTCATAGAGGGTATTTTATTTGAAAACTATAATCTAAATGAAAGTTATACCTAGGTGGTACAAACTTTAATTATTATGACTAGAATCATTCATACATTTGATGGACTAAATGTATGAATGTCAGATATTTCTATGCTCTATGAATAACATGGTTTATGAAAATTAGTAGAAAGTATTGTATTGTGTTTGCTTATGGAAAATAGAGTGTGCAGCCTAATATATATATATATATATATCTATATATATATATATATATATAATACTCAAGTGGTATAATATGAACCTATTTTCTTATTATTTATATCATGGGATAGATATTTTTGTGAGATTCATTCATACGTTTGATGGACTAAATGTATGCATTTTATTATTTCTATATTTAGCATGTTTTGTGATTGTCGATAGGAAATAATCTATATGAATTTATTGGCTATACATATGTTAACCAAATCTCACATGGTTGTTTTTGAGTAAGTAGTGAGATGGACTTCACTAGCATATGAACACTACAATGTTAGATGAAGGTAATTCAATCAAATGGTGTGTATGAAATTGATTGATTCATAGATAATTTATTATTTGAAAAAATTATTCAAAGTAATGTTTAGTGAGACATTGTCACTTCATGAGTATGATTTACATGTTTGTACTATCTCTTGTAATATAATGGGTTTCTATGATACATCGCATGTTTAATTTTATAAATCATACAACACATAGGTACTAGCTTGTCTTTCTAGACTCCCTCACCATAATTATCTACTCATCTTTGAAGGGATGGACATTCATTTATGGGATTAGTGTGTGGGATTTTTGGTTTGTGATTGTTATAGAAAAGTGATTGGATGATGCTCTCCTTCCCACAATAGTACTAATTTTTAGATGACACTTGATATTACCATAGATACTAGAGTTTGAGGAAATTATGCTATGTGTATCCATGCATCTTATATATGTACATTTTATTGTATTTGTTATTGATATATTATCATGATGAGTTGTATTTATTTAATTATTATACATTGACAATAGTGGTTGTAGTCATGTATCAATCATGGCTCGTTAATTATAATTACTTTATTTATTCGTATTATGATGTGTTTCTTATAATGATAGTGATCAATGATATATGATGTAGTATGATTCATATATAGTATTAAACTTAGAGTATTTTACATGATCTCTGATTATATTCTTGTGGTATTATCTATTTAAAGTATATGGGTTTAAAAAATATCACATATTTCTATGTAGATCCCAATGGGGATGTTATAGAGTGTATTTTGCATGTTTCAGACATAATTTGTATGCATCTTCACTCTTATATTTATTAATTATGTTATTTAATTCCTCACATTGATTTCTATGATGGCTAATGATCTGATGATGTACTCCCTTTATAAGTAACAATCTACTACTTGATCTATGTCTGGTAAAAGGTAAACATATCATTTTATGTTAAAATAACATAAATAATATGGTATCTAAAGTATTATGTTGTGTCATTATATATAAAATATGTTTAAAATCCTTTTTATAATAATCCACATTGTACACAGGGTCATGTATGGAGTAACAAGCATTTACATGCTCATTTGCTATTTCTAATTTTTCATTATCTGGATTCGGTTCGGTATCATCTGAAATTAGACTTAGCTTATATGTACTAGGATCTATAGTTTCAAATAGGTTATCTAAAAGGTAATCAAGTGGATAAAATTTAGTTTTTATATTTTCTCATATTTCATATCATAAGCGATATCATCATCTCTATCATAGTGATCTAAAACATGGCCATCTATCTATTCAATATTGACCAATAAAAGAAACTAAAATGTTGTGGGATCTTTTAGTTTTATTGGTTCCTTTTATAATGGCTCTTTCTCTTTATGTAAATCTATGTAAACTTAAGTTTTGAGTGCCTTATTTTCATCTAGAGATAAAGGAGCCACTATACTTGACTCACGTATTTCATATGTGTGTATATGCTCAAGAGGAATGCATTATTTATGTGGTACCATTGTAGAAATGCCCTATAATAAAGAAAGTATCATTTTGTAAAATTTGAAAGGTTCATAATCGAGAGACATTCTCAATAAGGTCCCATTGTGTATGAGTTTTTAAATAAATGTAGTGTATAAGGGATGAATTCCATTTTCTATATCCATGGTTTACCCAAAATCACATTATAATTTAATGATTGAGACATCACTTGAAAAGTAGTTGGAACCATTTTTTACCCCAATGTCACATCCAATGTGATTTGGCCAACTAGAGGGCTATTTGAATTATCAAACCCTTTGATGTGCATAATTGATTTTTGAAGAAGATTGGTGGTAATGCTCATGATGGCTAGTAAAGTCATGTTGTAAATGTTTAGGCATTATCCATTATCAATGAGCATCATTTTGATTCTCTTATTTTGCATATTCAATTGTATAAATAAAGGAAAATCTTGGTCAATAATATATTTGGATGGTAATTTTTTGGGATTAAAGGTAATGAGTTTTGCATTATTCTTGATATATTGCATGAGATTAATAAAATAAGCATGTTCAATGTTGATTCAAACTTGGGTCTCACATAATACTTCATAAAGGATATCCTTATAGATATTAGATTAATTTAAAATTTAAAGTATTGAGATCTTAGCATGTGTATTATTTAATTGGTCAACAAGGTAATAGTCCTTAGATTTGATCATAAGTTTAAGATTAGGAGGAACTTATTGTATATTAATCTGTGGTGGATTAGGTTGAATACCCTTACCTCTTCAAGTAGTAACAACATGGACCATAGAGTTACAACTTGGACCACATAATCTAATATAAGCCATGGGTGAATAATGGTTGTGGGATGGTAGTTGTCACTTGAATAAGACCTAGATAGATTAAATGATTGAAAGCTTGCATTTTGGCATCTAGATATCAGCTCTATAGTATTATAAAAATAACTATGAAGAAAGATCAAGTGTTTTTTCTACTTAAAAACCCTCTCACTGTGTTTACAAATTTGTTTAATATATTTGATAAAGTAGTTGAGATAACAAACTACAATAATTATTATAAATTGGAACCCAAAGTGAGTGATAGATGCATCCATATTTCACAAAGTAATAGAAAAGGGAAATTTTTATTTTCAAATTATAAATATTTTGAAATAAAAAAATCAGCAATCATGAGAAAAAAACAAGAAACCCTAGATCAACCTAGGGGTTTGAGACCAAAGGTCAAGTTCACCAAATGTTTAACCCTGAATTGGATATGAATCCTAATGGAATAGATAGGGTTAAAAATATAGAAATACATAAGCCTAAGGGTGATAAATAGATAAATAGAAAGCTGATTAATTTTAAAACTTAGATAGAACATATAGTGAATATATTATATTGAGATATCATTGATAAAAATAGAAAATATAATTATGCTAGATATTTTAATGATAATAAAAAATAAGATACTTAGCGACTTCTAATGTTAATATAGATTTGGATATAAAATAAGTATGAAGTAGACTATAATAATATTCTTTAACAGTCAATAAATTTTAGATTAAGTGTCTCTATATCCTAAGACACATGCATTAGCCTAAGACAATTGCATTGATGCTACTATCTATATCTGAAATTGGATGCAACCACTTAGATGCTTCTAGGTTTTGTGTTGCCTTCACTTTAGTGCTCTCAAATTTGGGTCATGGACTATCACTTCTTATCAAATGATAAAACCCTAGATATTCATCTTCATATTAGTTGTGGGAAAATGGTTTAGTTGGCTCATATTTTAAAGATACCCCAAAGACCCCTCTATCAATGAGTACTACCTACATAGACAATACTCTGAAGAGGGCCTCAGACTTAGGTAGTACTCCAATATGTGTTGGATTTTATGTGAATCATGAAATATGTGATAATCAAGTATAATAATGACTTATAACTTGGAAAATATATCTCTTGGGATACTCCTTTAGTACTTCAAACCTATAGATGTGTTTTCCTTATGACTGATATAGAAATATGAAAAAATAAGGAAGGTTTTCTCATTTGAGAGTTTGATTTAATTCTCTTTGGTATAAATTCTAAGTGAGGAATGAATAATGGTTGATATTATATTTATACCAATCCTCTTGGATAATATATTTCATTAAATAACTTAGGCCAACATGTAGGATATGTTTAATTTGTAAATTAGATGACTTTAGGGCACTAGATGCTTGTGTTGGGATAATACACTTGTATCGATATAGGCATTTATTTGGGATGCAAGTGTTTGGGTAGTTAGAAAATATGTGGAGGAAAATAACTTGTAGAGGTGAAATATAACATTTTTACAACATTTTGGGCAAGATAAAGGCTTGGGTCATAATAATGATACAGGCTATACTAAGAGATAGGTAATGAGCAGAAAGATAGTAGATGTGAGACTGGCATAATCAAGAAAGTTATGGAACTAAGAGAGATAAGCAAGGTTTGTATTTGAAAAGTATACAAGATTAAGGTGTTATATAATTAGTAAATATCATCTATAGGTTAAGTGGGTTTCAAAGTAGGAAGGATAGCCAAATGATGAACATGAAAATATCTAGTTTGAATAAGAAGAGGGAGAATACATGTTTGAACTTAAATGAACTATAGAAGATGAACTAGATTAAGAGATGCAATAAGGAGTTATAGATAAACATTTCAAAAGACCAAAATATATATTATTGGGCATGTGAACCCATGTGTAAGGGTCAAGAGAGAATATTCTACTTTCCACCATTTTCCATATCACTCCAAAATGTCGTCCCCACTCACACATGTGAGAAATATTTATATGATTTTATCCTTATGTGAATGGTAAAATGTGAATCACATGATCATAACCTATTTTTTTTAGTCTCCCACTTCTCATGTGACACCAAAAATGGTGCCCCACTTCATTATGTGAACCAAAAATCCAATAATGCAGTCTTGTCATCTTTTTTCATGTACCCATAGGCTTTATAAAGATGTATAAAACCTTTTGAATTTAATTTTCATGAAAACACAAGATTATCCCATATAATTATGCCCTAACTATTCACCCCTTGTCTTCATCTCAAAAAGAAGACATGTGACTTACCAAATATAAGGAACCCAATCTCCTAGTGAAGTACTACACCCCACTCTATCACATGTAATAAATTCCATGGGAAATCCTCTATGGGCCATGCAACATCATCCACAAGCCATATCATTTGCTAAAACACCTACTATATCACCATGAATAGTGTAGTGAATAGTGACACATGAATAGTGCTTGAGTGAATAGTAACCTATGAATAGTGAATTGACCTTAATTATTCCCTTATATCATCTGATTTAGCCTACAATAATGAAATAGGCTAACTAAATTCCATAATTTTCTTAATGGGAATAAGGGGACATTATAGTCCTCCCTCCCCATAATTACTTGTGTTAAATCAATTGCCAACTCAACCATAAATCAAATCTAAATAAATAATGTAGTTCCAAGATCCCAAATCAATCTAGGAAGTTTGTACTATATTCTTTTTGATGCACTATGTTAAAAAATACTTGAAAATAAAACATACTTATCTCTCTTGGATAGAAGTATGATAATACTCCATATGAAATTAGTAAACTCACCATCACATAATTTTGACTTATCAAATTTCGACTTCACTACTCTAATATAATATAGGAATTCCTTGAAAGTATACATTGTTTCCAAACCAAGTGTCTCTAAATAAGAAAAATGGAAGACTATTATTTTGAATAAACTCTGTATATATTCTATTACAATTTTCAATCCAATCTTTTGAAAAATACCCTTCATTAATGAATTTGAAGGGTTCTCCTTCCAAAAAGAGATTTGAAACAACATGTGTGTGTTAAAAACAATTTATGACAGCCCAAACTCACCCAATTACTCCAAAAAAATAAGATTATGCTAGATAGAATATCCTTTTGCTTCAAGTGAAAACACTTATCAACATTTCCCAAATGCTTGACACCTTCAAAATAATCCATCTTAATACTATTAAAATCTGAAAATAATAAATAATGATATGATTTTATCAAAATCACCAATCTAGTTGTGAAGAAACAACTACAAATTTGAAATCTTCCTATATAATCATGAATGGTGAACATTGCACTTCTAAAAATAGTTTGGAAAAGGATAGGAAAAACTCCAAAACAACCTCCAACTAAAATTTTATCCACTCCTTAATTGAAATTTCCCTCCAATCCAATTTTAAGTATGCAATTGGATTCATATGGTAGATGACCTATAACCAAATAGTAGAGTCAAAGTTGAAGAATTTAACTATTTCATGGCATGAAACATTTATTTGGTCACCATATCCCTCCAACAAACTCGAATGGTGATCTCTATCATGCATTCATAGTGAATAAATAACTCCACTATACTTGTGTTGTGCAACTCTATTATTCATGTGTGCCTCAGAAGATTTTCTAATGCTTTCTAAAGCATCTTTCCCAAAATGAATCCCTCTCATGAAATGATTCCAAGTTCTATCAATCCAATGAAACTACAAAGCAATAGGATTTTTGAAACTATCATAAGTTAATTCAACATCAATCCAAGAGGTGGGTTGTACAGTGAGAAGGAATCATGTTTAGACCCTTGTCTTACCAAATCTTCATGCAAGATAAGTTTTGAACTTGTTTTTTTTATTGTTAAGAATATTCTAGCAAGCTCAAAATATATTTTAGAAAACCTTTCAAAGTTATGAATGTTTTTGCCTCCATGATTTATCACACTCTAAGTGACATCATCATCTTTCACCCAATTTTCACATTTCTTATCAGGTGGTCTCCTTGGAGGGTTACCAATGATAAGGTTAACACATCCTTGTGATATGTATCTAATTATTCAATAAGTGGAATGATACAATCCTCATGCAATGATTAATCCTTAATGAATTATTCTTTATAAATTAGTGAATAACATGGCCCAAAATTAAAATCCTTTTAGATCTCATCAATGAATTCAACCAGTTGTTTGGTCTCCATGAATCTTGCATCCACTACTTGCCCCTTGTTCATGGTTGTAATAATTGACTAATTTTTATATTGGTAGAGAGAGTAGTGAGTTAGGTTAAGGTTAAGGAAAGGCCCAACCTTATTCTCCTTCTCTTGGTAAGATCTTGTGGTCTCCTTTACAAACTTGATGGAATTATCCGTATTTGAGAGAAAATGCAAATAATATATCTTCATTAGTTCCACTGCTTCTTTGATAGTTTGCAGATCAAAAAGAGTGACTCCATCCTTAATCCTTTTTGTCTCTCTTCAATCTAAACCTTCCAATAGAGCTATTCAATCAAACTATGTGTGCTATGAAATCTTGATAAAGCTTTAATAATCTTCTCTTCTAGAACCATTAATTTATCCTTCAAGACTTGTAGATCTTTAGGTCCTTGATCAAAATCAACAAAGAAAATTTGCTCAACAAACCTCAATTTTTATAATTTGTCTTCATTGACATAAATCTCAAAATCATCTTCCTCTCTATTGCTATCCTTGTAAAATTATTCAATTTCTGAATAATCTTCATTAGAATTATCTGAGTGCTCAAAGTTACCTGCTAATGTGTAATTTTTTAGCCAACCCAATCACATCATTAATGACTTCGTAATTCTTCTTATTTGTATACTTTTGAATGGTGACATCATGGGAACCATAGATCTCATAATTTTCATTGGATTTATCTAAATTTGTAACCAAGGTCATTGTTTTGAAATTTCGTTCAAGCTCCATCATCATAGTTTATTATTTGTTCTCATCATAACTATATTGGACTAAACACATGATGGAAGTCACTGATTTATTGTTCTTACATGTGTGAATAGGTGTCCAGACTTCCTAGTATGTGAAACAATGATTTTCTATGCCCAATTGATTCATGCTCAATTTAAGAGAACCTATACTTTGTAAATGAGAAGATGTTAATTCTCCTTTCAATAGATTTAAATTTGTTCATATGTTTTCTAACCAATATTTTTAACAAATCATGTCTGTAGGTGAAACATATTATTCCTTCCTCTAAGAAACCAATAAGTTAGTTAACAATAGATTAGAAATATGATCATCCTCATCCAAAATTAAAGACAATAATTTGAATGGAAGTTATGACATTCTATGAATGAACATTATTACTAATAGTCCAAAATATTTGAAACATTTTAGAAATAATCTCATCACAACCAATAAATAACATGATGTTTTGTTATCACCAAATCTTGCACCTAAGAGGAAGTTGTTCAAGCCTACTCTAATATTTGGGAAAAATGATAATACTTATAGGTATGTGGTTTTACCTATAATATAATTAGACCTCTAGGTTTAAGGGCTAGCTCCTTGGTTTTTTCTTGAAGTGACTATAACCTATACTAACTTATTTATGGGAAAAAGGATAGAAGTATGCATGAAATGAAGCTATTCTAAGTGGGTGATACACCATGAATATATCCAATATGATATCATAATTATTTCACTAATAAATAATAACTAAAATCTAGCTTCAAATTTCTAAGATATTCTAACATAAGTATTTCAATATAGAGGTAATATGCATGAGACAACTCAAGGTAAATAGATTAGAGATAAGATTGATGAATCTAAGGAAACTTTCACACTTTAATAGATTTAAACACAATATTTTCACTCTATATGACATGTTAGAATGATATCTCCTTATAATATACATGAAAGGATAAGGAGAAGCAAAGATAGAATCACTAGACCTCACCATTCATCACTTTCAACACTTAGACAAGATGTTTGTGAACTCAAAAATAGATTTCTTATATTATAAAAAGGTAAATTACAACATCAAATTAACAGGGATTCACCATACATGGTGTGAAATTATGAAACAAGATCCAAAATGGCTATTAATCATAGAATGTGAGAAAGGAGAGAGAATAATGAAGTCTAAGAGTCACAAAAACACTTGTCAAGCTGAGAGGAGTTATGTTTGTAGGAGAATTTAATATGGAATTTAACAGGTAATATATATATATATATATATATATATATATATGGAAAAATGTCTCTCCAAGCATGAAACTCCTTCAGATATGGTGTAGGACTCTTTAATTACTTTCTTAAAAACTACCTTCATCATTTGGCCTTACTTGAATAGTTTATAGAAGACTAGGGATAGATGCCATAATTTAAATATGAGGGAGGGGTTAGAAAAAGGCTAAAAAATTCTTTGGATGTGTCCCTAATCATCAATATTTTCTTGGCCAAGTACTCCCACTGTTTGTAGTTATAATCACCCTTCACACTTGCCACCAAGGTGGTCTTCAACTTATTAATAAAATCCATACAATGGTTTATGTGACAAATTTAAAGATTCATAATTCCCTTAGATTTATCAATCAAACCTTAAAAGGCTTCCCAATTGAAGTTATCACCTTCTCACTAGGTGATCATTCTTAATTCACTATGTCATTTTAGAGTAGTTGAAGTGGAGGTGTTAGGATAAATACTTGTAATCTCTTCTGAAGAAATAAATGGATATTATGAGATATATTAGGTCTCAATATATCCCTTAAATTTATCCTCATCTTTTTAAACCCTTCTATACCTCCATAACATCAAAATCTATCAGGAAAAGTAATTTTACACTCTATCTATCCGTACAAGCAGTGTAGAAACCAACTTGATGGGAAGGAAACCTAGGGAATATTTTAAAAGTCCAAGATAATTTCCTAGTAAACATAGCTCATCTATATGCATCTTCTTCTTCATATTTCCCATCGAGTCCTTATCAAGGGTTTTAGAGGATTTTAAGTAGTTTTGACCTCTAAGGATTGTTCATAAAGTTGTGACGTCCAAAACTTAAAAAAATTAGACTAAAACATTGTTTGTGACCCTATAAAAAATATAATATTATCTCATTTATCTCCCTTTCTAAGAATCTATATAGGTGTGAGCTTCCAAAGTTCCCTTCTCAAGTTTTCCTTTTCATTCTGCATGCCCTATTAGTCTCCTAGGCCAAGAAATTAATTTTTCATGTCTTTATCTACATTATAAAGGCTCACACACAAATTATATCTCCCCATGAAGGTGTTCCAAATCTCTACAATTATCACTTGGTATTAAAAGTGAAGATACACCCCTTTTGGGCATTAGGCATAGTCATGGCCTAATAGGTATGTTTTTACCTTTGTGAGTTTGGGCCACTATACTTGGTTTCTAACACCTATGGGGCCTTATACATGTTCATATATGTATAACACATATCCATATACCTCATTTCTAGGCTTCCACACTTCCTATCTCACTTTATCATCATATCTTACTAAACCTGCATGGTTTTGTGTATCTGGGAGTGTCCTCTGTCTGAAATAGAATAGAGGGAACTTAACCTATTGCCTCATCAAATGTGAACATATGAAGAGCTTTAGTAGGTCCTAGGTACCATTTTTACTTAATTTCATGGTTGTGTTACATCAATATGCCTTACAATTCCTTAAAACCCTCAAGGGAGACTTCTGTGGTGTTCACTATGTATAGGGTTTATATGTTGACTATAGATTGCATGTTGAAAACAAGATCTTGATTTATTTATATGTGATTATTATAAGGTGGAGTGTGTATTACTAATTTTACAGTCACTTAAAACATATATAATAGTTCAACCTTTTCCAAACTCCCAATGTATATCTTTCACTAAATTGGCCTAGTTGACAGTCAACTGTGACTATGTTGTTGACTTAAAGAAAACCATACTTGTAGGTGTATGCTAAAATATTCAACCTTATATTATTGATATATGATCCTTTTTAAATTATCAAGGTAAATTCATAGTGAATAATAATTTCCAAATCTTGTATATTCCATGATAATCTCAAGACATTCATACCTTAGAGCACTATCATACTACAATCAACTATAGTTGACCATTCTTAAGGCAAAAAGATCCTTTAGGTGCATATGTAGGCTTTTAAAAATATGTTACACATCTTAGGATTAAATTTAGGTATTTAGAGGCATATATAGCTTATAAATTTTCATGTTTTCATGTTTCCACCCTCCAAAGTTTATGTCATGAACCTATGTGTACCTACAGTCAGGCTATAGGTGGATTTTTTTAGGGCAAGGTACACCTATAGGTGATCAAGTAGATCAAGACACTATTATACAACCTATTTCAAAGTTTCTTTGAGCCAATAGTGTCCTTTAACTTGAATAATACCAATTCACACACACACACACACACACACACACACACACACACACACACACACACACACACACACACACACACACACACACACACACACACACACACACATTATCCTTATTTCTTTAATGAGAGATATAATGTCATTTTGAATTCAAGCACTATAATGAACACTAAAAACTTACAGTGTAAGAATGCATTGAACAGTGGTTCCTTCTAAATCATAAATTGAAACCAAACACTCACTATATTTGATTAAGGCCTCAATATTATATGAGAGATATAATATAGGATCATTTACATTCATCTATACTCCATGTCACATCATCATATGGTAGCACCAAAAGTATCCAAAGCTCTATTTCAGAGCTTTTAAGGTAACAACTCCCTAAAACTCATATTTTCCAAATATGAATCACAAATCAAGTCTACCTCTAATTCCATGGATCAATAATGATTTTTATGGCATATTAAATGTTCTAAATATTTAATGAGGGTCTCCAACATATGTTCAAACACCTCCATGAAACATTCTCAGGTCTTTGTGAGAACTACCTATAGGTGAACATGTAGTAGTCAGGGTAGTGAAGATGAGATATGAAAACTATGCATAGTGTTGGCCTTATGTTTCATCTTAGACCTTACATAAATATTAAAATATATCTTTTTCACTTTTAAGGACTTCAAACAACTCAAATGTTTCCCTTCCATTGTGATTAGCCTCCTGAATGACACTTATAGGTATATGCCAATGGTGCAGGACTATGTGTGTATGAGAAGTAAGTTATCATAGTCAGTCATATGTCACTTGGGTAACTTAACATGATTTATTATGTTATAATAATGTGTCCAACCTCTTAAAACTCCTTATTATATCTCCAATGATGTGCCCAGGACCTTCATACACCATGACAAGCAAGGAACTGATTATGTTGTCATGTTTGACTACAACTCCATTGATGATATCCTTTGAGGCTGAGATTGGAAGGGTAGAGGAATAAAAATATGTGGTAATTATGATACACAACATAAAAAATTACTATTAAATAATTACAAGGACAAGAACCTCTCTAATTGGTGGAACTGCTTGCAAATAGCAATGGAGATCTCAACCTGCAAATTGAGTTATTTGGCTCATCCACTCAACTCCAAAAATTAAAAAAAGGATTTAAACCATGAAATAAATAATTCCACATCCTATGGAATCAATTTAAATATTTTCATTGTATGGACCAACTCTTACTAGAAGAAAACCTACAAGGTGTGGGGATTAGCATGAAAAATGAAATAGTCAAATTTTAAAGGATGTTTCATAAATAATAGGGAACCAATACTTGAAAAACTACCATGAAAATTAATTATACCAATTTTAATATATTCCACCAAGAAAATCTCACCTAGAACCTCTCCTACTGGCCATACTAAGAAGAAACTTGTTGACTAGTTTTACGTGTCTAGTGAAGTGATAGAGAAGTGAAATAATTTTCATTCATTTTTGACACTTGAAAAGTAGATAAAATGTGGAAATGGAGTGAAGGAAGATAAAATGTCACTATATAAGATTTACACACATGCCACACTCCTCTATAGGCCGTACAACTACCAAAATCCTCTCTTTTTCAACTATTTTCTTGATTTTAGTTTAGAAACTACAAGTTTCTTAGTTAGTACTAACATGAATGATATGGTATAACATATTTGACATTTATAGAGACTTTGGAACACTTTTATACCTATAAAAACCTTAAAACCTTCATTAATGACCTAAATATGACCCTTAAGTGACATGAAATGACTTAGGACCTGATTTAACTATGACCAAGATTAATAGACCATTAAATGACATAAAAATGACCATGACACACCTTATAAACTCATAATAAACCCATTTAAAAGTTTTTTACTATAGGGGGTTGACCTATTTTGACTTGTGGTCAAAATAGTCGACATTCTTGGTGATTTCCTAGGGGTAGTATGCTTGCTATGCCAAGACCAATAGCCTAATCCTATCCATTGGGACACGAAGTCACCTATACACAAGTTTGAAAATAAATTTTCCTTTGAAACTAGACTAAAAAAAATAAAGGACACATAAAACAAGACACACCAAAGGAAACAAACATGTGTTCAATTAGAACACTTATGGAACACACACACAACTAAAAGAAAGACACACCTAACCTAGTATTTACAAGACCTAAAAATTTGAGGTGAAAGGCATATTACCATACTTTATCTAAGGTCAAATATGGTTCCTCTTTCATTTTTTTCACTCCATGAAAGTAATCTAGCATGTGAAGTATGTTCATCATCAACCACTCGAGTATGTAGATGGTCAAGAAGCTTACCATCTTTATGGCTCCTCATACCTGAAAGTGGTATACTTTAGGACTTCAATGATACTATTTATTTCCTTCCAAATAACTTTATTGGAGTTACAACTTGATTGATCTCTATCATATCTGAATGATGTTATTCAAACTGTAGACTAGAAGGTATGGCACATGCCTCAATTTTTCCAACATTTTGGGCATAATATACTTGATGTGTATGACAGTCAAGTTCCTTTTCAACATGTTCCAACACCTCTAAATGTGATTATATGTATATTGAGGTATGATTTGTTATTTAATCACAAACACATCTATCTTGACTTCATTAGGATTCTCTAAGTATGTAACTTCTTAAACAATAATATGACATTCAATTCATGCTTAGTAAGGCATTCAACAACTTAATCATTGGGTTAATTAAGAAAATTAAAATTAGATATACAATATTTTGGAGGAGAATGAGTCTTACTTAAATGATCAAATTATTGACATATGGCATTGAACCTTTTCCATAAGTCATCTTCCTCTTCTTCATGAATGACATCATTAAGGGTAGCTTCATCAGTTATAGGTAGAAGGACATCCTCTTTCTCACTATGGTGATCTATTAGGATCTTCAATCTATCATCATCATATACATGAATCAAGTAGTTACTCTTATTATCTTGTGAGAAAGAATGTTTAACACTTACCTCAGCTTACTCAAATTCTTCTTCATGGATGATATAGGTGACAAGGTCAATTTGCTCAAAGTATGTATATGGATCATGTTCATAAGCATCTACACCATATTCATTTAGAAACAAGTCACCTATACCCTCAATCTTGGAATAAGCACAATCATCTACATTAGACTCTTCTTTCTCATTGACCACACAATTCAAATTAGAGTATTCTTATATGTAAGGATTAATGTGGAACCTAACAAGTGGATGAGTTCTTATGGTCACATTTATTCCATATATTGTCTTGAAGGCTAAGAAGGACCAATTATCTAAGAGGTACCCTCATATATTATCTATAAAATCTCTTGAAAATTAGATTACAAAATGAGTAGGCAAGTCCACAACAACAATATCTTGAAGGATGGGAAAACTAGGACAATCATGTAAGAAAACCTTCAACCCTTTGATTAACCCTATTGATTTGGCAAGTGTACCATCTAACAGAAGCACTCATTTACCATGTAGTTCATATTTTAGGCCCAAATTATCATCTTCAACTTTGGGCATGACTGATATAGAGGCACAACTATCAACTATGCAATTACAAACTAGTTTGTCACCCACTATGAGTGTGAGGTAGAAAGATGGAGGCTTCTCATCTTTGGTAGATTGTTCCACAATGTTTTTAGGGGTGTTGGTAAGATATACATGAATGTGAATATTTCTTGAAGATAAAGGACTAGTGGAAAGCTATTTTTTCAAGAGCTATTTTTAGCCAGGCATATGAAGACATCCCAAAGGGAAATGGATGCCTTGGTATTCTTCAATGAATCCACTATGTTTAGAGAAGAAGTTCTTACCTTCTCTTTAGTCCTTGGAGGTAAGGAAGTGCTTCGAACTTGGGGTATTTGTGCACCTTAAGTAGACCTTACTTCATTTTGATTTGGAGGTGTAGGAATGTTAAGAACTGTCATGCTTGTAACCATGCCTTTCTACCTAGGAGGAGGGTTAGATGAACTTGTAGGCACATTATTTGGATATCCTAGAGCCTTCCTCTTGGATCTTGTATTGTCTAAAATATAATTTACTTGATTAAGTAAAAATGTGTCTTCAAATAGGAAGTTGGTGAAGCTTTCTCCTTAAGGTTACCAACCTTGGCTTGCTTGCATAAGGACTTCATCTTTAACTGATAGAAGAGGAGTGACTCCTCCTTGACCAAATAGAGCTTATTATCCACCTTAATTATCATCCATAAATTATTATTATTTCCAATATTCCACTTGGATCAAATTTCTATGCACCAATACCATCTCTATTGTGTTGGATGTAGAATTAGGATTGTATACATTGGCAAGCCTATTGAATTTAGGATTCTCTTGACCTTTACCTCTCCCATATCATTGAAAATATTATTGTTGATAAGAATATAGGTTTTATGAGAACCTTGTTGCATATTGGATTGCCTATTTTGAGCCTTTAAGGCTTGATATTTTTTTTATAATTTAGACCTTGACTGCCAATCAGTGGCATCTTCTACCTTCTTAAGAACAAACTTTGACTTAGAATTTGCATTAGGAACTTTGGAAATGCCTGGAGTAGTAGCCAAAATATTAGGTAGCAGGGGAATAGACAATTTTAAAGGCAACTTTACTCCTTGAATGAGTCCATTCTCATCTCTAATGGCGAGTTCATATGCTTTAGGAAGAGTGAAACCACCCATAGATTAAAGCATGATGGAAATATCAGTACCAATGGCTCTCAAGTATTTAAGAAAGACAAATTTAGCAAGTGGTATCATGGGGGGAGGAAACCTATGCTAAGTCTTTTGTATCCTCTCATTGAAGTAATGCATTATTTCCTTGGAGGCTCTTTGTATGACATTGAGTTGGTGAATGTGTGAAGTGTGGTCACTCTTATCTTCAAATCTTGAAGTTAACAACACTCCAAATTCATCCCATGTTGTAATGAAACCACCAAGTAAATTTATATACCAATCAATATATTTACCTCTAAGGGACATGACAATGAGTGTAATGGAAATATTAACCTCAGTGACATTGTGAAAACTATAAAAAAATGACATATCCCTAATGTGATCACTAGGAGTGACATGGCCTTCACCATTGAATTTAGGAACACTCTTTATAGCATTAGGGGGAATGTCATCATAGGACTCAAGATGGATTGGGATTTCAATAGTAAAGGATGGAAAGGCATGTTGCCTAGCCATGTTTTCTTCAAGATCTTCCACACTCTCTTGGTCCTCTTGGATATAAAAGTCCTCTTACTCTTCAAAGGTAAGAATAGGATGAGGGTGTTGAACTTTAAGAGGAAGTTTAGGCTCAATAGGTGGATTGATAGGATTGAAATCTCTACTAGAAGATGACCAAGTAAGGATTGCATGCAATCAAAAATGCATTATGTCCATATATAAATCTTGGATTAGATGAGAGAGAGCATACCTACACTTTTGATTTTGGGGAATACAATTATTAAGCGGGAGCATGACTAATGTAAGGATCCTAGACTTGATTATGGGATCACTTATCACAACACAATATGTGAGGTAGGGTTCCAAAGTCTACAGTCTACCATAATCACACAATAACCCTACAAGAGTCCTATGGTTTAATATTTCAATAATCTAATAAAAATAAAAGTAAATCCAATCTAATGTGCACCAAATATTGTGGCACAAAGTGGGGGTTAAAAACAAAATAAATAAACAACTAAACTAAACATGTATAGAAGACATATACTCATGTCAATGTATATGAAATCCTAATACATGGAAGGGAATAATACAAATGCACTATCTATCTACTTTTACAAAGGAGGAATAAATTTAGGAATACTTACCTTTGAAAATGAACTCACAAATTCTCAATCTCCCCTTTGGACAAGGTGATTCATAAGATATTGTCATAGTATGTAAGGATAACAAAGATAAATCAGCTCCAGGGTACATAACCTATCCAAGCATCCAAAATAATTATCCACAAGATGAGATCAAAGCTCAAAAAAAAGTATTGAAGCCTAAATATTTATTACACAATTAGAATGGTCAATAGGTATATGTTCATTCATACTTCTTCACTTAATTATTCTCTCTTACAAATGGTGGTAAATGACCTTGTATATGTATTAGTATCTTACCTAAAAATAATTTGTAAATTTTAGTTATGCTAGGTCAACCCGGTTGATCGAGCACATTTTTGGGGCTAACTCTTTAGGTCTATACTAGGTTAGTAGAGAGGCAAACAAACAAAAAGAGAGATAAAGACCCTAAACTATACTATGTCGACTTGGTCAACCTAGCACAACCGACAAGTCAAAAGGGTGATAAGGTAAGAAATGAAGGATAAAACATAAAAAGTGATACAAATAGGTAGAACTTAGAAGAATAAGCTTAGGTTTCAATTTTTTCAAGAGGCTAGTGTGTGGATGGCAAGTGGCAAAAGGATCAACAATCTTATGAAGCACTGATGGTCTACCCATCCCTTTCTTGGTGCACCCCTTAAGGCATGCACTTAGATAGATTGAGACTCAACAAGTTCCTATAAGATATAAAGTGTTAGTAAGTGATAAAATTTTAGAAATATTATGTGTATACATATTCCCCAATTGAAGCTCATCACATGTCAGGTAAGTACAACATAATTTGATATTTTAAAATAGAACATGATAACACATAATGATGATGTTAATTATGGTGTAGTACATAGAAAATAATATAAATGAAAGGACATAATTTAAAAACACATACCTTTAACTTACCTTAGTGTTGTAGATAAAGAAGTAGACTGCAAGAAGTGTGAAGGTGTCTAATGTAGAGTACGCTAGGTGAACCTATAGAAGTTAGTGCAAAAAATAGTTAAAAATAAAAAAAATTGGAAGATAGACATATGATAGTGTAAAATAATCTTGACATCATCATGATTCTAATGCATTTTATGGTTTGAAAAATGGATGAGTAGAAACAAAGATATAGGCAAAACATGGAATCTGCCTGAAAAGAAATGAGTTGCTAAAAAGGGTTGTTAAATAAGGAAAAAGGGAATTCATTTTGCATTTTGAATTGTGAAAGAGAGGAAAGAGAGCTCTGAGACCAAACAAGGCTAGGATGGTGAGCGGATGACATGCTAGATGAGGACATGCAGAGGTGACAATAGGTGCACTACAAGTATGCAACTATGGATCTCAAACTAGTTTTTGAAATTTGTATTGAATTAAGTGAATTTTTGATAAAATTTGATTCTAAGAATTTATATATGTCAAAATTGAGAAAACTTAGATTTTAAGTGTAGCAAATAGGAAGATGGGAAAAGGTTTTGAAGGGTTTAGGAAGAGAATGAGTGAAATGCACATTTTGTGAAAACTGTACTAGGTCAACACAAATAAGTTGATCAAGTTGACCTAATAGGATAAAACATGGAAAAATCCATATGGTCAACCTAGTAGGTATGGGTTGACCTAGTGTAATTTTTAGGCTGAACATCTAGAATGGAGTGAGTAACTAGTCTGTAAGGGCCAAAATGAAAACTTAGTACTAGGAAGGGAAGATAAGAGGGTTGACTTGGAATTTAAAGTTAATTATGACAAAAATAGGGAAATTTTGGTCAAACTATGTTGACCATGGAACTAGAATAAACATGGAAAAGCATGTATAAAGCTAAAAGAGGGATAGAATGGCTCAAAATGACCAAAGGAGGGAAAGAGGGGCAAAGTAAGATAGAAATAGGACAAAATGGATAAGGTAATAACAATTAGGCTTGTTTTTAATTGAATTTGTGAAAATGATGTATAAAGAATGTATTGTGATTATACATGACATAGAAGATCTAATACTTCCTTTGTTATTTCCTAGTTGTAGAGATGGCTGAGATTCTGGAGGTTGGTGGATGTGTCTTGGTTGCTAGACTTGTTAGATAGATTTTTAAATGGAGATTGAGATAGATTGATAGCCATGGGTCTAGGAGATATAGATGATATGTGCAAAATGCCACTCAACACTAACTTGTTAATCATGTTTTTGGGATGTTGGGAATGATTGACTAACACCTTCATATGGGAGGTGGATGGGGATGTGATAGAGGTAGCCATCACAATAGAGGATGCCCATGTCATCCTTGGGCTACCCATAACAATAACATTAGTGACCATAGGGATATCAGATGGTTTAAAAGAGAAGAGAGCCTTAGCCATGTGGGTTATAAACTCATAGATGATATTGAGAGGATGGAGAGTTAGTATGGATGATGTGTATATATCACAGATGCCAGACCTTTAGAAGGTGGTGATAGGCCTTGTGACATAGTGGGTGCTTTTTCACAAGTTAGACCTCAAGGTACCACTGTATATGGTAACTATGATAAAGATGATGCTAGAGGAGGGAGTGGCATTTGGGTCTAGCTCATAGATGATCTATTTGATATATTAGTTAAAAGGTAGAAGACTATGAGATCGATCATAATATTGAAAACATGTATATATTAGAGATTCCCCATGTATCAACTAACTGGGTTTCCCCATGCAGTCGATGATGGGTTACCTCAAGTGTAGAGATGGAGAGAGGACTAGATATCATGACTCATACCCCATGTGCTAGAACTACATTTAATGAGATGAAAGGACATAAGGTGGTAGTCATATGGGCATATATAAGATACATGAGAAAGATGGCACATAGTTGAAATAGCATTAGAGAGGAGATAGGTTATCAAACACTATACCTGTTAGATAGAGCCACATTTAGTGGCATGGGTGCTAGGATAGATGGGCCTAGCTCATTTGTTGGCACTGATATTGATGCTTGAGTAGTGCACTTAGCATGTCAGGGAGCCACAAGGGAAGATAGGACTTGAACTATTGATAGTAAGGCTAACACTAAGGCCACATTAGGAATAACCATGGACTACTTGGCATGATGATTGGTAGAAGAGGAGGAAAAGATACTAAATGTACAATTACTAGCCCCATAACAAGATGAGCAGTGACCACTAAAGACACAACAATGATAGAGATAGGAGAGAATGGAGACTATAGAAATCTTGAATGACCCCATAGATGAGCCAGAGGAAATGATAGAGAGACCACTCAGATGGAGGTTGAGACAAACATGATCTATGATTCTTGTGTTTGAGTTGAGGAGGTGACCTACCGAGGATGTACTAGGAGGTCACACAGATGGGGAGACTATGCTAGGTGATAATGTAGATGATAATGTCACAAGAATTGAGACACAAATAGGTATAAAAGATGGTTAAATTATTTCTGAAGTTTTTATTTGGTAGTAGAGAGATATAGATAGATATTATGAGATATAATAGTGATCTAATATCTATCTAATGTGATTTTATAGGTGTACCTAAGGATGAAGAGGAGAAATGAGGGTCCCTAGTAAGGTGAGAAATCCATGACATCATGGATGAGACTCTATATCCATATGACCCCATGAAATTGGAGGATATGAGTGTACCATCTGTCTTAGCTCAAGTGATCTAGTTCAGATTAATTGGCAATACAGTGAGGTAGATATAGGTGTAGAGAGAGGATGCAACCACCAATAGAGATGGGTACAAGTAGGAGGTAGATATAGTAGTCCTTGGTAGATAAGAGATCTATGCATCTAAACATAGTGACATAGATGATACAATCATATACAATGATGTAGACTTAACTAACATAGACACATATAATAACTTAGGCTAAGTTGGTGTAGGCACATGTGTAGATAGCATGCCTGTAGGTATAGGTAGACAGATTGAGATCTTGGATTTCCTTGTTATAGCACCATTTAGAAGATTCAGATCGAGGCCTTAATAGGTAGTGTGGATAGGCCATGAGATAGATAGAATGGAGCCTAGCTCTAGTGCTAGGGATGTGTATATGGTTGTATATTTTATATCAAACTCATGGTACACACACACACACACACACACACACACACACACACACACACACACACACACACACACACACACACACACACACACACACACACACACACACACACACACACACACCACGTGTGTGTGTGTGTGTGTGTGTGTGTGTGTGTGTGTGTGTGTGTGTGTGTGTGTGTGTGTGTGTGTGTGTGTGTGTGTGTGTGTGTGTGTGTGTGTGTGTGTGTGTGAATGAATGATGTATCATTTTAGATTATTATTGCTAGTTGTGTATGTTGTCTTTATGGTGATCGTGTTTATGGATGTTTTTGGATATATTTATTTCTAGCACATGTATTTAGCTTTGTTGTATATGTTATAGGAAATATATGTGGTGTGGTTTCTTTCTAGCATTATGGAATACAGATGCATGGTTAAAAATAAACAAGAAAAAGGATTTGGAAAAAATATAATCAATCAAGAAAATGTAATAAACACTAATTCAATTTGGGAAATGTGTAATAAAAAAATTACTAAGTATAAAGATCCAAGAAAATGGAAAATGAGATGGTAAAAGAGGATTTGTTTTTAAACTAATGTAAAATATTTTTGCACCAAACTAGAACAATTAAAATCATACTAAATATCATGTTGGGAAGTATGAAAAAAAATGTAAAAAAATGGAATGTATGTAAAATGGAACAAATGGTAATAAAAACAAATCAAAATTAATTAAATCAATTATACTATATCACGATGGGAAGAAAAAGAAAAACTAAATTTTGCAAAAATCTGTTCTTAAATTTATCATACTAATTCATGTTGGGAAGTATGAGAAATTCAAGAAATGATTGTAATCTTACATGCACTCAGAAAATAAGAAGATAAAAGGCAAAATAAAAATGAATTAATCATAAAACATAATAAATATTAAGATGGGAAGAACATAAAATGATGTATAACTTCATAATCAATCGAATCTTATCTCATATTTGATACATGTAATTTTGGATGGTGACTTGATTATTGGAAAATTTTATGAGTAAGGCTAGATCTTATCCATGGTCTTACATTGAAAATTGCAATAGAAAAACCCAAGGGGTACCAAATCAAGATTGGTAAGTAGAAGGATAATTAATGGTAAATCAAGGATGTGGGTAATAGGATGGAAAAGATGGTAATTTGTGAGGGATGTTAGGTCTTATCCATGGTCTTATAAAGTAACTCACACGTAATATCTCATAGGGAGTGATCAGTAAGCAAAAAAATATTTCCCAAGAGGAAATATGAAGGAAAAGGAATGAAAAATGGAGTGTAAAAATGAAGACTTAGGTGTCTTATGATAAGACCTTAGGAGGCAAAAGGCATACTAAGGACATGAAAAGACACTAAGTGACTAGTGGTCATTTATGCACAAAGAAAACCTGTTTGCTATAAACACAAAGATTTATATGAAAAATAGGTGTGTGACTAAGATAAAATCATGATGGTATATTGGTACAAGGAAAATTAAAATGGACTTACCTTATTACTATATGTTCCCCACTCCTCAGGACCCTTTGTAGAGCCATCGCTCTATTACAAAGATTGGGTACTTGCATGAGAAAGTAGGTAGCACTAAAATATTTTTTATTCTCCTCTTCTAATCTATTGGCCTACCACACCCCAAAGGACCTCAAATGTATCGTGAGGCCAACTATGTAGTTTGATCTTCAACTAAACGAATGAGATGTGATTTGAATCACGTCTTTTAGTGTGATTTGACTTTTAAGAATATTCAATATTATTGCCTTTTGATATCATTACTTTTTGTTAAATGATTTGGCTTTTAATTTTATTTTTAAGGATTTTTAATATTCCTCCTCCATATAGATTTGGAATGATCAATCATGAGATAAATAGTGATACACATGAATGAGTTGTAGGATAAAACTAAAGGAAGCTAAGTCATCAAAGACAAAAGACTGACTAGAACACTTAGGATTGACAATGAATTATCATGTTTTCTCAAGTCTCAACTATGTATATGATTAGTTTTCAAAAAAAGGAAGAGCTGAAAAGGAGATCTAAAGTGGATCAGTAAGAGGAGATAGTAATTATAAATATTTCTTGTGAATTGATCACATGGTAATAGGAGATAGTAACCAAAGGGAAGAGGGTAAATGTAACCAAGTCACCGTGACAACTATCTATAAAAAAATAAAGATAAGAAAGAAATCAATCATAAAGATACAAGGGAAGAGTTTTGGGGAAAAAAATAAAGGAAAAGAAAGGAATTATAAGGAGGAAAAAAAAAGAAAAAAAAAGATCAATGATAAGGAAAATACAATCATATGCGAAATGTAAAATGATAACTTAAGCTAACTGTTGACCAAATTCAACTTTAGGGTCAAATTTGGACCCCTATAGGTAATTTTTTTAATTTTTTATATGTTTTAGGAGTCTAATAATTTGTCATGGGGTATTTTATAGGTATTTTTATGTCATTTAATGCTATATTATCCTTGGTCTTAGTCATTTTAACCTATATGTCACTTTGAGTTATTTAGAAGGCTTTCAGGGGTCATAAATGCAAGTGGCACAATTTTAAAGGTGCATAAGTGTCTTTATTTATTCAAAAACATCCAATAATTCATATTCCCTTTCAAGAATGTTAGTCTCATCTGAAACTTTCAAGTTATCTAACTAAAGATGAAGTACTCAACTAAAAAAGGGGAATTTGGCACTTGTACGATCCATTAGGGAAGGTGAAAAATGGGATAATTTCATGTAAGATATATTAATATTAATAAAGTTCATTTCCATTCTTTACATACTCTATAAGTGTCATTTTTGAGATAAAATTGTTCTACTCCTTTGCCATTCTAGAGACATAGAAGTGGTCAAAAGTTTATGCTTGGTACAGATAGTTGAAGAAGTTTCAAGTCAAATTATTTTTGGAGGTGGTATTAATCTTAGAGATATTAATTTCAATAAAAATATTTTAATTATTTCTCAACTATGATTTATGAACCATCTCTAACAAGTTGACTATTTTTTTTACTCACTATTTCCTAGACCCTGTAGCTTTTACTCCATTTTGGATAGGTTTGTACAATCCAATTGGTGATGTTGAATATAGATAATTATTTATATATGATAATATAATAACCATTATTAGTTTCATGTTTTATAGTGTTTTCATGAGAAAGTTATCTTATGTTGTAGGAAGGTGTCACCATTATGAAGTTTCAATCAATTTCTTCCTTGTTGTAGAATGTTGGTATTTTATATAGGTCTCATGTGAATATAATATGGTTTTTAATAAGTATAAAGGCCATACAATCAAATCTTTCCATTTTTCATTTCATCTCACCATGCTTTGAGGAAATTTCAATCTTATCATTCCTCATAGTCAACTCTTCACTCAATCCCACTTGTAGTCACATGTATGGATCTTGTTTAGCTTGTTCATGGAGTTATAATCAAGGTGTATCAGTTTGTTCAAGTAATTATGATTTGGAGAGAGTTAATTTTTATGTTTGGGGAAAGTGAATTTTTTTTTTCAAGCTCATTCATCACACCAACCATTCATTAGATACCCTTGCCTACTATGTTCTAGATGTTTGTAAGAGGTTTTCACATTGGAATAGATGTTATGGAGATTGTCTTAAGATATTATTAATGAAAATAATGAATTTGAAGTATTTAAAATGAGTTTTAGTTATTTATGGGGTCATTAGTCCACATATTTTTTCTCCATTCCATGCTCATTACCTGCATAAAACTCATGAACACCTACATGAGCCTCCTTGATGACATCATGCTGAGAGGAAAATTTTGATATGTGTTTTAATCTCTTAAGATTTATAAGAGTTCATTGGGATAATTTTTTAAATCACATAAGTGATCACAAACCTACACACCTTGTATATTTCTAAATTTTACCCACTACCTGTATATGCAAATGCCCACCTACAGGTGGTACCACAGAGCTTTTAAGGTCCTTGTATGGAATTTAGAGATATGGAAAAACACTATTTTTGTTTTTATAATGTGATTTGACAATTATATAGCTAATTTAGGTGTCTAATGGACAAATGGAAAGGTAAACTATTTTTCAAGAAGTAGGGACTGAGTTGAGGGAGATTTTCCCCAAAAAGTGAAAATAGAGGTCTAAAGGCATTTTGTGAATATATTATAGTAAGGTAAAAAAGAGTTTTAGAGAATATAGAGAGGTAAATATTGTAGCATCTAGTATGGAGAAGAGCTATGCCAAATATGGAGGTCGAAATTTTAGTGTAAGATAGAATTTGAAGGCCTCAAATATGCCTTTAAAAGCACTAAAACCCTATATTAACATTTATAGGATTTGAGGTTTGAATGATAATTGGCATCCCAAGAGAAAAAAAAGAATACTCTCATAACTATAATGGTCTTATTTATTTAATGGTGTGAAAATTATCATGAATATAATTATTATGATATTCGTGTATAGTGTTTCAAGCTCCATGGACACCTACAAGTGTCCCTTCTCAAGGAAATGTAAACCTATAGTTGAGTATAGAGATAGTGACCTAAAAAGGGTCTCTTTATGGTGTTTTAGCCCATACAAGGTGAATATAGGTATTATAATATTATTTTTTACTTCAATATTTAAGTACAATATTCAAAAATTATGACTAAAGTCCAATTAGGTAAATGCACACCTACAAGAATCAAAGAAGCAGGGTATCATAGTCAAGAGGGATAACTCAGTTTGGTGAGCTCAAAGTGCATATAAAGGGTAAAAGAAAAGTTTAAATGATTAAATTAAAATATCAACACATTATTTAATACCATTATGACCTCCATAATCATTTTTATGAGTAAAATAATCTTACATATACCTCTTAAGACCCTATATGCACCTATAGCTGAGTGTTGAGTCTAATGAAGGAAAATAGATGATATTATTAGGAAGAGAAAGAGGGTTTTGAAAAAAATTAAAATGGTTCATGATTTATTAATAAATTATTTTCCAAATCTATAATACTCTTTTCAATTTGACCATCTACTCTTCCTATTAGCCTAAAGGTAGAAGTCTATACAATTTCACTAGGAGACCCATGTTGCTCAATGGGTAAGGATGAAGAATCTAAAGGAGAAGGGTGATTTTGGGTGAATTAAAAGATTATTTATAATTAATTTAAGGTGTATAAATTTTAAATAAACCTAATCACATTGGTTTTATGCCTTGAGAGGTCATTCTTAGGTGGAACTAAAAAATGCAAAAACTAGTCCTTTTTAGAGGCCTTTTTGGGCAAATTGAGTTGGTTAGGTGACTAAATGGGGGAGTATGACTTATCCATTTCGTAAAAATATTAATTATGACATAATAAAACTAATAAAATATTCACTTTTCCTTATAAGGGAGGGATATATCTCACTATTTTGTCTTAGAGGTTAGTTAGTCAGAAAAATAAGGGTTTTGGCAAGACAAGCAAATGAAGCCAAAAAGGGTGATAAAATTGATAGAAATATTTGGTAACCTTAGGAAAAATATTTTAAGTTATATAAAATTTTAATAGGTGATATGAAACACTAAATAAATCTCAAACATCTCAACATAGTCAAAATACTCTAGCAAACAACCTACTCTCCAAACCCTACACACAGGTTGCCTGTTCACAGTCTATCTTGGGGTTTTTAGAAGTTGAAGGGTCAAATGACATGAAAAAAGGTTTAAATTTTGTGTATAAGGTAATAATATATTGTGGAAACACATAAAAAACTTGGTTTTCCTAGTAAAATATGGGAAGTTCCCTCTATTTTGTCTCAAATAGAGGGCACTTCCTTGTGAACAAAACCTATAGTTTTTTAAAAAAGAAGGTGAAATGATGGACCAGAAGCTGAAGAGACCCTATGAAAAGTTGTGGGAAGTTAGATAATATCTGGACCAAAATGAGGAATAAATCAAAGAAAGAATAATCTCAATAAGGAATTCTAAGCCCTCAGATTATAGTCAAGACATTTTGGTAGGGTTTTGGCCTAAAGCCAAATGATAGGTCATTTTCATTCCCAACTATGGGAGAAATTTATAACCTATTGGATAATGTTTTTTGTGTCAATAAAGATGTGATAAATCTTGTGGAACTCAAGGAAGTTACACGAAAGTCCATTTCATTTTAAAGGAAACATTAAGTCTACAAGAAATGGAGAAACAAGCTCAGGTAAGTAGTTTGAGATGATCATATCTCCCTTTAAATTTTGAATGGAGATCCAAGGGGTTTGGAGAAGTTGATATGGGTATTTAAGATGATATTTGTTAAATTTATTGGTAGTTCCAATGTCAAATATTTATGACCAAATCTTCAGGACAAAAGAGACCTAAAACCCTTGCTAACCCTTGGATAAGGACCTGATTGAGAAAATGAAGGAGAGATATCTAGATGTAATGGCCATGAAAGTAATTAAAGGTTTTAGAGGACTCTTTATGTCTCCTCCTCATCAATTTTTGTGCTACCCTACGTGTATGAACATGGTACATAATGGCTTTCTTTGACTATTTTATGTAGTGTGTAGGTTATAAAGACTTTGAAAGAAGGAAATCAACTTTGGAAGGAATACATGGAATTATTATAACTCAATATGGTCATTTAATTACTTGAAAAAACTTCTAAGTGTTCCTACCAGAGCTCTCATCTCAGCCAGTCAAAACTAGCATAGTGAGCATGATAGTGAGAAGGGTGAGAACTCCAAGTGGATGGATTTTTAAGGTGCACCTAATAAATATAAGGCTATAGATGATATTGAAACATTTAATTTCTCCCATTTTATGTATTTTAATGAGAAAATAAATCTATTTTAGAATCCAAGTGTGCAAGGTTTGTGAAAGAAGAGTTTTCTTATACTATAGATAGTGATGGCTCATTTCTAGAAGTTTTTAGATGAATAGTAATACAAAAAATTCATGGTGAATCATGTATACAACCATTTTATCTCATTAAAATCATTATATCTACCCATATTTAGTTTTAGGATGTTCAAATAGGTGTGAATGAAGGCAGTTTCCTGAGCCAACACAAGAAATTTCATGCCACTTTCCAAGAGTTTCATGCCTTGTATGGACATTTTTACTTCTTGAATTTGCATGGTTCATTTCACATCTCCTTATAATGCATATTTAACCTATTTTATCAGCTTTAAAAGTTTTTAAATGACCTTTGGACTTCCCCTGTCTTGCCCCTCTCCCAAATGCTATAAGTAGTGACTTTTTTGGCTCTTTTGGGTAGCCTCCATTGGTTAATGGTGAAAACCTAGCCAATTTTGTATTTGAATGACTATTAAAGAAATAAAAGAGTGGATTTTACTAATTAAATGATTTATAATTGTGTTTGGTTCCAAATATTGTTGATCTTGTCTAGTAAAAGATGGTCTTTTCTAGCATATTGTCTTTGATTATCCACCAAGTATGTAGAAGAGTAATTGTTATAAGTTTTTGTTAGTGTTATTTCTTAGTGTATGAGAGTTTTATATATGGTATATGATTATATTCTCAAAATGATCATTCATTATCCCTCTTAAACATCAATATACCTCTTAAACCTAGCATATGAAACATTGATATAATAATTTGTCTTGAGTTGTGAGTTATGTGTGGAAGGAGATTTGATTTGATATAAGTAGTATACATTTAGTAAAAAGGAGTAAATTAAATATTGGTGTATCACCTTTTAGATTTTTTAGTTTATCTTCTTAACCCTTTTCATGCAAAGTTGATAAATGAAAGAATGTTTCAAAGAGTGCATCAAGGGAACTAGCCCTTCTAGAGATTCATATCATAATTTGATTACCCACAAAAAGTGATATTTTTCCATTGTGACACTTGGATGAGGAGAGTTGATACATCTCCTCAAGGGGTGAAAATATAAGTGACAACACTAATTATAGTACAACAAGAAGGAGAAACATGATATAAAATAAGAAATAATTTGACATAGTGTAAAATGATATAATCAAATAGATAAAAAATATATGAGTGGATTACATGTACACTCCAATTATAAATGTGAAATCACCATGCATGTACTCATAAATAATGGTAAATCTATCTAGACACATTATATAATACATCAAATAAATCTCCACAAAGTTCTAATTGAATCGTTACTAAGGTCTCATTAATCTTCAATGAATACTAGGCAAATACTTCTTTTTTAATCTCCTCAATTGAAAAAGTGAGAATTCTTAAAGGATCATGATAAGGAGGAAATTTGGGAAAAATATGGTTACGATAATGTGTGGAAATAAGATCTATAGGAGGATAAGGAATCACCAGTGGAGAAAGATCCATAGGTGAAGGACTCACGGGTGGAGAAGGATCCATAGGTGAGGGAAGGTTCATAGGTGGAGGAATTGAAGGTGGTGAAGGGACCATAGGAAGTGATGGCACCACTAGAGGTAGAGTCATAGGAGAAGAAAGAGGAGCCTTCTTGTGGGAGTGACCTATGGGATGAATGGTAGAAGGACTAAGGATGGATACAAGGTGATCCTTGAGATGTTATTGTAGAATGTGGCAAATATTAGTGTGATGCATGCCACATAGGTGCCATAGATAATATACCTCACCATATTTTGGAAAATATTCAAGAATTACCTTTGAGGGAGGTATGTATTTATTTGATGATGGAGAAGAAGGATGTAATGCACCAAGATATTATCATAACTTGTGATAATGGGTGGAAGAGTGAGTATTTATTCCATATAAGCAACCAAGATGTTTGTGAGTGGTTTTAGGAGTACTCAAAAAATGAGGTAAAATATGAGTCCAATAATCTAAAGAGGACTCATCATCCCATTTGGTGGGCAAAGGATCCATCTTAGGTAGTGAAAGCAAACCATCACCAAGGGAGGGTGATGATGAGGAAGGAGTGGGAATAGGATCAACAAGAGGAGCACTAGGATGAGAAGTAAGAAAAACTCAATAATAATAGGAGTAGAAACATGTTCAATTATAGTATAAAAAGGAATGGGCTTAACTATATCTGGCCCTACTGAAGGAGGGATGGGAGTTGTAGAAGGTCTAAGGAGTATTTCCCTAGGTATGGCAAAGTAATAAGGTCTAATCATAACATGATCTAAGTGCATGGTCCTAAGTGGATCCTTAGAAACTAGAGGTATCAGCACCATCTCTACCTTATGATAAAGAGGAAAAATTAAAGAATTAAGAACTATAAATGAAAGTGAACAATGAGATGAATGAAAATACTGAAGTAAAGAAGAGCAGTAACAAATAATCTCAATATCACAGGCCTGAACAAGGGCACCTAAAAGAGGATCATCTAAATAATAACCATCATCATAATTTAGAGTATGAATATTGATGACATAGGTTAGGATGACCTTGTCATCAAGGAAGCTTGGTGAATAGAGTGCCTAGTCTTGGTTAAGACTATAGGAATGCTATCATAAGGAGGCTTGTGAGAATGAGGCTACAATGAGGTAGGAATCTATAAAATGAAATGAGGTGAGATATCAGATGTTTTGATATTTAGATTAATATAATCAAGATCATCATCATCATTATAGTCTAAAAGGTTGGGAGGAATGTTACCAATGAGCTTAGGATGCTCATTATAACCTTTGGTTGAGTTGACAAGAAAGTTTTGATGCTATGAATCAAAAAATGTAACACTAGGCAAAGGCTCAAGAGTAGGAATATTGAATACACCACAATCTTAGAATTATTTGAAATTACAAGGGATAGTGTCTCTTTTAATGTTGTAAATGAATCCATTATGAGGAAATTTTACACATTGGCAGGCAAAATATGCAATAACTCACATACAATAAATCCATGGCCTACCAAGCAAGATGTTATATGAAAAGGGAAAGTTGAAAATAATCACCTTCACACAAATGGTGATAGGTGGGATAGTAATGGGAAGCCACAAACACCCTAAGGGAGGTATTTTCCTTCTATCATACCCTTGACAGGTGATGTGTGTAGACTTGAGATTGTATTTAGAATACCTAAGAGTCTTAATGAAATTGAGAGAAGTGACACATGTGTTGAAACCCTCATCAATCAAGGCATGTTTGACTTGGATATCACCTATTTTTATGTTAATGAATAAAGGAAGATCATCCAATTAAAGCATAATCTCATATGGAAACATAGAAGTGATGGGAAATCATGAAGAAAGAGAAGCGTCTATGGTTTCATCAATGTTAATAGACATCTCTTCACACTTTTGTGGGATACTATCTTTAGATGATAAAGTGGCATCCCATCCTCCTAGAAGAGGGTGAGGGATATTCATCTCAAATAAGAGTTACATGAGGTGGTTTCTATGACATAGAGATGTCCTCATGAGTTCAAGGTAAGATATCTGAGATGGAATATTAGTGAGTTCCATAATGGGATCCCACTCATCATAACCCATAAGGATATTATTATATATAGATGCATAAAGATTAATAAGGTCTTTGGAAGGTGGATCTAAAGAGCATTGAAATTTATGTTGATAAGAATGAGAAGGTGGAGAATAAGATTGTAAATCATTTGGTGATGAAGAATTAGTTGTTTTAGATTGATCTTGATGTTTTGAAGAATAAGTGTTAGTAGAAATTGGATTGTCATTAGTATTAGAAGATGATGGAAGAGAAGTAGAAATAGTATGAGATGTGTCATCCAAGGGATAATAATAAATTGGATCATCAAAATAAATAAGGTCTTCTTTCCCCAACTCATTCAAATGAGTTAGAGAAGAATCTTGGATAATATGTTATGTCTGGGATGGAGGCAGAGTGTAGATCAGATGTGAATTAATGAAATCCACCACTCTTCACATATTTGTCATGCTAACCACATTATCTCTATAATTTGGTTCAATAAGACTTTCTACATTATTGGTGGAAGAAGTGGGATTATATTGACCTTCTTGGATTGGTTGATGATTAGGCAAGGGGTCTTTGTAGATAGAAAAATGTGTGTTTTCTTGATTTAAGTATTGAGTTTTATCATGTGATTTATAGTCTTTAAAATCAATCTCATAGGTTTGTTGATGCTTACAGATAATAAAATCATGATCAAAATTTGGGCCAAAAAGAAAGTCCATAGCTAAATTGTATAGTTATCTACAAGTCTCGTGAGAGTGACCCTACCTAGCATGCAACCAAAAAATCTTATTAGGATAATATCATGATTTCATATGTTGCATAGGATCAAGATCTCATGAAAGAGTCTTGGGTAGACATTTAATGAATTTAGTCAAGGATAAAGGTTTATGGAAATTAATGTTGTTTGCTGAGAAATGAGGATTAGTGTATTGTTGAGAAGGTGCTAGTTCTAAAGAAGGGGTAGGAATGACAACTTTTATATTGTGAATGGTGTCAAATGAATCAATAACACCATCATTGGTATATTAAATTTTTTATTCTTTACTAATAGATAAGGGCCTACAAAAGGTTGGGGTGGTTCAAATTGATGCATGAGGAAATATTGTCTTTTCGTTTGATTGATAGCTGTTAGGGTGTGGAGCTAAAAAGCTTCACCAAGGAGCATACTTTAGCAGGCTCAGGTCTACACAGACACCGGCATCGGTCAGGAGCGACTGACGTTAGTTTGGTGTAGTAGCAGAGACGCCGACGTCGGCAGTGGGTCGGCCGACGACGGTCACAGGCAAGCAGCAGGAACCGACGTCGGTTACCTGTGCGTCCAGAAAGCTATTTCCATGGACAGAAGCGAGTGTTTGCATGATGAGTTTGAGTTGTAGTCTCAAGCTCGCGTCTCTATTATTAGCAATACTATTTTTAGAGCCCTTGTTCAAGTGGTTTAACTGCTTGTTAGAAGTGCATGCTCAAGTCTCCTAATTTTATATGTAGAATTAGATCTTCCTAGATTATTGTAGTTATTGTGGATTATTGTAGTAATTCATTGTGTGTAAAGAACAATACAGAATTGAATCAATCTAGGCTTGTTGGAGTTGATTGTTCTTGAGAGAGATAGCTCTTGAGGAATAGAGATCTAGTGAGAGATCTATACATCTAGGAGAGGTGTGGAAGAAAGAAGTTTCTTCAATTGTATTCCTTTTGTAAAGAGTTTGTTAATACAAGTTTTCAGGGTGGTTTCTTGTATCTCTTGTTCTTGCTGGTTATCATTCTAATTACTTGTCAATCTGATTTAATTCTACGTTTATTGCTTTCACAAGTGTAATCTATTGTTGGTTGATCCCCAACAAGTGGTATCAGATCCTTGGTTGCAGGTTCAGAGCTTGATATCCAACAAGTGGTATCAGAGCTCAGGTTCACTAATAGGTGGTTCAGATCTGTGTAGTGTGTTTTGATTACAGGTTCTCACAGGGGTTTCTGCAGGGATTTTTGTTTGAGTGGGAGAAGCAATGGCAGATGAAAGTAAACTAAGAATGGAAAAGTTCAATGGCAAAAATTACCAACATTGGAGAATGCAGATAGAGGATTATCTGTATCAGAAAGATCTCTACTTACCATTAGGTGGGGTTGCAAAGAAGCCCAAAGACATGGAAGATGAAGAATGGGAAGTTCTTGACAGAAAGGCTCTGGGGTCTATAAGACTGAGTCTAGCATCCACTGTGATATCCAATTTATCACAGGAAAAGTCTACGGTAGAGTTGATGACTACGTTAGCAAATTTGTATGAAAAACCCTCAGCTTCTAATAAGGTATATCTCATGAAGCAGTTATTTAATTTGCATATGAATGAAGGTGGATCTGTTTCTACTCATCTTAATGATTTCAATGGAATTGTGAATCAGTTAAGTTCAGTCAATATAGTATTTGATGATGAAATAAAAGCTCTTTTGATATTATGTTCTTTGCCTGAAAGCTGGCATGGCTTAGTAATGGCAGTAAGTAATATTGCATCTACATCAAATATTTTGAAAGTAGAGGATGTTGTTAGTGTTATCTTGAATGAGGAAATACGTAGGAAAAGCACAGAAGAGACATCTGGGAACGCTTTAAGTTTTGAGAGCAGGGGAAGGCAAAAAGAGAAGAGCAAGAAAGACAGATCAAGATCCAAGTCTAAGGGGAAAGGCAGATCTAAATTCAGAAATGGCAGAAGGCCACAATGCTGGAATTGTGGAAAGATGGGGCACATAAGCAGAGATTGTTGGTCAAAGCCCAAGGAGGACAATCAACACGAAGGAAAGGAAGAAGCCAAGGTTGTAGGTATTGCACAAGATGCTTTAATTTTCTCTCTGCATAATAATATAGAATCTTGGGTATTAGATTCTGGTGCATCTTTTCATGCTACCCCTAATCGGGAATATTTCAGTGACTATATCCATGGAGATTTTGGAATAGTGTATCTAGGGGATGATGAGCCCTGTAAAATAATTGGCAAAGGTAAAGTGTAGCTGAAGATGCAGAATAGCAACACATGGGTGTTGAGAGATGTGATGCATGTTCCTAGCTTGAAGAGAAATTTGATTTCTGTAAGAAAGTTAGGGGATGAGGGTTGTACAGTAACTCTCACAACAGAATCTTGGAAGGTGACCAAGGGTGCACTTGTCATGGCCAGAGGTAAGAGAGAAGGTACTCTCTATTTGTGTAATTGTGTTACTAACAAATCTCCTTCTGTATTATCTACTTCAGATGTGGATGCTAAATTGTGGCACTCAAGGCTTGGCCACACGAGTGAGAAGGGGATGTCAATTCTTAAGTCTAAAGGTATGCTTTTAGATTTAAAAGGCATAGATCTAGAGTTTTGTGAGCACTGTGTATTTAGAAAATAGAAAAGGGTTAGTTTTCTCAAGACTTGGTCTACTAAGAAGAGGCATAAGTTGCAGCTTGTTCACACAGACATGTGGGGACCGGCTCAGGTTGCTTCCATTAGAGGATCACAATACTATGTATCTTTCATAGATGATGCTACAAGGAAGGTATGGATCTATTGTATTAGGAGAAAATCTGATGTATTTGAGACTTTTAAGATATGGAAAGCTATGGTTGAGAATGAAATAGGTAAAAGATTAAAGTGCCTGAGATCTGACAATGGTGGTGAGTTCTGCAGTAATAAGTTCAGAGATTATTGTTATATGCATGGAATCTGTAGGCAAAGGACGGTTCCAAGGACACCTCAACAGAATGGAATTGCTGAAAGGATGAACAGGACAATAATGGAGCATGCAAGATGTATGAGATTGCATGCCAGTTTGCCCTTACAGTTTTTGGCACAAGCTGTTGACACTGTAGTATACCTGATTAACAGAGGACCCTCTACAGCCCTGGATGGTGGTATTCCAGAAGAGGCATGGACAGGTAAAAAGGTTGATCTCTCATATCTCAAAGTTTTTGGTTGTGAAGCCTTTGTGCATATAGATAAGGAAAATAGAAAGAAGCTTGATGCTAAGTCTATGAGATGCACGTTTATTGGCTATGGCTCAGATGATTTTGGTTACAGATTGTGGAATCTAGAAACTAACAAGGTAATCAGGAGCTGTGATGTTGTTTTCAACGAAAGAGTGATGTATTGTGATCAGCTAAGGAAGCTGAATCAATCTGAGCAGAGCAATGGTGAATTGGATGAAGTAAAGGTCCAAGATGAGCTCGTGGGAAAAAGAAATAATCACTTGCAGGAAAACACAGAGACCGACGTCGGCAGGTTAGGAACCGGCATCGACAGGACAGAAACCGGCGTCGGCCATACAGAGACCGACGTCGGCAGTACAGGTACCGAGGTCAGTTAGGCAGAATCGGCATCAGCCAGTAACAGGTCTAGAGGTGACCGAGGTCGGTCACTGTCAGAGAATTTGGGTGGACAGCGTGTTGTAAATGAGTCTCAGACACCCATCAGGAGGTCAGAAAGGGTGAGTAAGCCTCCAATTAGATATTCTCCTTCTTTATTTTATTTATTGCTAACTGATGGTGGAAAACTAGAGAGTTTTGAAGAAGCAATATAGGTGGAGTCCAAGAGTCAGTGGGAACGTGGCATGGTTGAGGAGTTGGAGTCCTTAAGAGAGAACCAAACATGGGATTTGGTTGAATTGCCAGCTGGTAAGAGAACACTCAAGAACAGATGGACCTACAGGTTGAAAGAAGGTGAGAATGGATAGATGAGATATAAGGCCAGATTGGTAGTAAAAAGATTTTCACAAAAGCCAGGTATTGACTTTGGTGAGATTTTTTCTCCTGTTGTTAAAATGACTTCTATAAGGGTTGTATTGTCTTTAGTTGCTTTTGAGGATTTACATCTTGAGCAGCTAGATGTTAAGACAGCGTTTCTTCATGGAGATTTGGATGAGGAAATTTATATGGAACAGTCAGAAGGATTTGAGGTCAAGGGTAAGGAGAAGTTTGTGTGCAGATTGAAGAAAAGCTTGTATGGCCTCAAGCAAGCTCCTAGGCAATGGTATTTAAAATTTGACAGGTTTATGACTGAGCATGGCTACAGTAGGTGTCAATCTGACCATTGCATGTATTTCAAGAGATTTGATAATGGTAGATATATTATTCTATTGTTGTATGTAGATGATATGCTGGTTACAGGATCACACATGCAGGACATCTCTGAGCTTAAAGTGAAATTAGCTCAAACGTTTTCTATGAAGGATTTGGGAGTAGTAAAGAAAATCCTTGGTATGAGCATTAAGAGAGACAGGAAAAATCACAGGTTGATATTGTCTCAAGAAGATTATGTGGACAAGGTGTTGAAACGGTTCAATATGCAGGATGCTAAACCGGTAAGCACACCTTTGGCTGGACATTTTAAGTTGAGTAAAGAACAATGTCCTAATTCATATGATGAGGTAGATTACATGAGTAAGGTTCCATATTCTTCCGTAGTAGGGAGTTTGATGTATGCAATGGTGTGTACTAGACCGGATATTGCCCAAGCAGTGGGAGTGGTAAGTAAGTATATGGCCAATCCAGGTAAGGAACATTGGAAAGCAGTTCAGTGGATCCTTAGATATATGAGAGGAACCAGCAGTAGACACTTGTGCTATGGAGGTTCAGATACTTCTCTACATGGTTATGTAGATTCAGATATGGTAGGTGATTTGGATGGTAGGAGGAGCACTACAGGTTATGTTTTTACTGTAGGTGGAACGGCGGTTAGCTGGATATCTAAGTTGCAGAAGGTTGTTGCCTTGTCAACTATAGAAGCAGAGTATATTTCAGCCACAGAGGCTAGCAAAGAGATGATATGGATGACACGGTTCATGGATGAGCTTGGTAGGGAGCATGAGAGTTGCAGATTGTATAGTGACAGTCAGAGTGCAATCCATTTGGCTAAGAATTTATCCTTTCATTCAAGAACAAAGCACATACAGCTAAGGTATCACTTCATACGGCAGGTACTGGAGGATGGTGAGTTGAAGCTGGAGAAGATTCATACAGATAGGAATCCTGCTGATATGTTAACCAAGCTGGTTACAAAGGAGAAGTTGAATCTTCATTCAACTTCTGTTGGTCTTCATGATTGAGTTGAAGATGGAGGAGCTAGAAGATGTTGCTGTACAGGTACTGGTGCAGTTGTTTATCTCCAAGTGGGAGATTGTTAGGGTGTGGAGATAAAAATCTTCACCAAGGAGCATACTTTAGCAGGCTCAGGTCTATACAGACACCGGCGTCAGTCAGGAGTGACCGACGTCAGTTTGGTGCAGTAGCAGAGACACCGACGTCAGCAGTGGGTCAGCCGATGGCGGTCACAGGCAAGCAGCAGGAACCGACGTCGGTTACCTGTGCGTCCAGAAAGCTATTTCCGTGGACAGAAGCGAGTGTTTGCATGATGAGTTTGAGTTGTAGTCTCAAGCTCGCGTCTCTATTATTAGCAATACTATTTTTAGAGCCCTTGTTCAAGTGGTTTAACTGCTTGTTAGAAGTGCATGCTCAAGTCTCCTAATTCTATATGTAGAATTAGATCTTCCTAGATTATTGTAGTTATTGTGGATTATTGTAGTAATTCATTGTGTGTGAAGAACAGTACAGAATTGAATCAATCCAGGCTTGTTGGAGTTGATTGTTCTTGAGAGAGATAGCTCTTGAGGAATAGAGATCTAGTGAGAGATCTATACATCTAGGAGAGGTGTGGAAGAAAGAAGTTTCTTCAATTGTATTCCTTTTGTAAAGAGTTTGTTAATACAAGTTTTCAGGGTGGTTTCTTGTATCTCTTGTTCTTGCTGGTTATCATTCTAATTACTTGTCAATCTGATTTAATTCCATGTTTATTGCTTTCACAAGTGTAATCTATTGTTGGTTGATCCCCAACAATAGCTTCCTCTAAGGTACGTGGAAAAAGGATACATACTCGATATTGTAATTTAGGAAATAAAGCATTTGTAAAGAGATGAAAGAGGTTATCATCTACCATTTTATTTTCACATTTATTTGATAAATTCTTCCATCTCTTGACAAAATCTTGGGTATTTTCATTTTAATTTTGTTTGTAGTTAATGAAATGTGCTAACGTGTTCTCTAGAAGATCACTATTTTGAAATTATTGCACTGAAGAATTTACTAAGTCATCCAAACTAGTGATAGAGTGTGTTATAATTTGATTATACCAATTCAAGGCATCACTTGTGAAGCTTTTGTCTAGGATTTTGGTAGTAGTAAAGGTGTTTAACTTGACCCAATCCTTGTAAATATTTACAAATGTCTTGAGGTGAAGGGTAGGATTGGTTGATCCATTGTATGAAATTATAGGTGTTATACCTCTAATGTCAATGTTAGCAATTTGGGTGATAAGAGGTTCATTTTGTAAATGATTAATGGCTTTGTTGACTAATAGAGGTTGAGGAATGAGATTACCTTGAAAATCTCAAATAGGAGGAGGAGGAACACTTTGGTTATGTGTGCCCCAAGTCATTGATTGAGGAATGGATTGAAGATTAAGAAGGTGGTTTTTCATTCTCATCATTTGATTTGTATTATGAGCTTAGAATGTATTCATTTTATTGAGAGTCTAAAACAATAGTTGATGAGTTTGTTTAGTGTTATGAAGAGAAGTAGTATTGGTGTTTGTGTTGGTGTTAGTATCTTGGGTACCACTATTAGTGTTGATATGAGCTTGGGAAGAGCTATGAGAATTTGAGGCACTAGTGGAAAAAATTGGTTGTGAAGCAAAAGATGGACTTGGAAATGGTTGAGAAGATGAAGTAATAGAATCATGAGTGCTTTGGGTAGAAAACAAAGCACTATTGGATAGATTAAGAATAATAGGTCTTATGAGAGGCCCACTAGAGGTAGAAAATTCTATGTTAGTTGAGATACTAAGCATGTAGGTGTAAGAAGTTAAAGAAGAAGATGTCATGGCATAAGAAGGATTCAAGATTTAAGGAAGAGGTTGAGAAGAAAATAAATTGGTACCCCCAAATACATTTGAGAAAGTGGGAATAGGAGAATGAGCTTATTCAACTTGATGGCCAATCATGAGGTTATAGATGGTGGAAGGATAATTCCTTCTATATTGAGGGAATTTTGTGATAAATAAGAGCATTTCAGGATTATACTCTAACTCAAGCTAATTTTATCAAAGAAGAGGAGGTTTTTGATACAAATAAGTATGAGGAGGGGTCCCATAATTCATCATGAAGGTTGAAATATGAACATTATTAGTATTCATGAAAGGAGCCATACTTTGTCTATGGGAGACCCTATTAGGATTGGTGAATTCTATCATGTCTGTTGATTGAAATTAAGTGTTTTCACCAATAAAAATGTCCATGATGATAGGAAAAGAGGAAATATGAGAAAAAATGAATTATAAAGTGACTAAAATAGTACTAGGTCATCCTAGTCAACCTAGTGCGAAAATGGGGGTTGTAAAACTATACAGGGTCCATAATGTTGACCTAGTTTAGTGAATATTGACTAGTAGAAAGAGGCAAAGATGTCATAAATAGTATAGGGTCAACCAAGTTAACCTAGCATAGTGTATAGGGGCTGAAAAATATATAGGGTCGACCAGGGCAACCTAACGCAATGGATAGGGAAGAAAAAAATTGATAACAAGTAATGAATTGAAGCAAGATAATTGCAAGTAATGTAAGAAAGTAATAAGTACTAAAAGGGAAACAAATAGTTGATTAAATTGATGCTAGACAATCTAAATAATGTAGACAAAGCAAAATCTTGCACTAATGTTGGCTAATGCAAGATCTTGTACACATAATTGATCAAAGAGAAAGAAAATAAATTAAAATTAAAGCTAGCTACTTAGTCAACCTAGAATATTGAAAAGGAGATTGGCTATAATCAATGTACTAGATATAAATCTATGGATAGTTTCTGGTAAGTTTAGGATGAAAGAGATTGTAGTGGTAATGATACAGGCTTGGTATTAAGGCCTACCCCCTCACTTCACACACCACAATGATAAGGGTGTTAGGTGCTTAACCAGAATATACCATTAACCATTTTTTATACTTGACTAGAGCATCAAGTCAACTTACCCCTTGGTGATGAAATCTAAGTAAGTAGATCTGGGTAGTCAAATGTTTAAATTCTTGTTGATGTTTATGTGGTTTGATCATGTGTGCAAAAGAATATAAATAATACAACTAAATGATTGATCAAAAATCTCATAATTAGAATATGTGAACTATTCTAAGCATGCAAGCAACTTAAAAGAAATATTTGATTAACATATATGGTTCATTCTAGCTTTAAAACAAGGTATATTTGAGAAACTATATGGATAATCATATAGAATAGGGTCAAGAGGGTCGAACCTATATTGTAAAAGCAAAGTCTAAAAGTAAACTAGGTTGGTCAAGCTAACCTAATTATTTTGGAAAACACATAACACAGTACTAGGTCCATAGGGTAAACCTATTTGACTATGTAGAGGTTGTTTTGAAGACTAAAAACTTGAAACGAAAGTATAGAAAAGGAAAGATACAGAGAAATAGAAGCTGACCTGAATAGTTTAGAGATGAAAAGTAGAAGATTACTGATTTGAGACCTTAGAGAAAACTAGCAAAACCTATAAACTAAGTCAAGTTGGTTGACCAAGCTATATAATAACTTGCTTAAAAAGTGATAAAAATACACTAGGTTGACCTAGTAGGCTAAACCAAAAATCTAAAAACCTAAAGAACTTATAATAGGTCAAATTAGTTGATCCAATTATTTAAACAAAAGTTTATAACTTTGGAAACCTAACTGGGTCAAACTGGTTGATCCAGTTGCTTGTTCCTACAAACCTATGCATATATATAAATAAATCGGTTGATAGGGTCGATCTAACATATTAAAGATATGATAAAAATAATGATGAATATAAATGAAATAAATCTTGCAAGGGTTTGATTCATGCTAGGTTCACCAAAATGTATGCAATTAAAAATGCATCATATCCATAAATTGATCTTGAATTAGATGAGATAGAGCACACCCACACTTTGATTGGGGGCATACAATTATTAAGTGGGAGCATGACCAATGTGAGGATCTGCTAGACCTGATTAGGGGATCACTTGTCACAACACACCATGTGAGGAAGGGTTCCAAAGCCTATAGTATAACAAAATTACACAACCCTAAAAGAGTCCTATGATTTAATATTTCACTAATCTAATAAAAAGAAAGGTAAATTTGATCTAGTTGCACCAAATCTTGTGACACAAAGTGGGGGTTAGAAAAAAATAAGTAAATAACTAAACTAAACATGTATATAAGATATATACTCACATCAATGTATATAGAATCCTAATACATGGAATAAAAGAATACAAATGCACTATCTATCTACTCTTACAAAGGAGGAATAAAGTTAGAAATACTTACCTTTGAAGATGAACCCACCGAGCCTCAATCTCGCCCTTGGATAAAGTGCTTTGAAAGAGATTATCATGTTATATAAAGATAACTAAGATAAATCAACTCTAGGCTACACAACCTATCCAAGCATCCAAAAGACTTATCCATAAGATGAGATCAAAGCTCTAAATAAAGTATTAAACCCTAAATATTTATTCCCTAAGTAGAATGGTCAATAGGCAGATATTCAATCTCATTTATCTGATTAATTCTTCTCTCTTACAAGTGGTGGTAAATGACCTTGTATATATATTAGTATCTTACCCAAAAATCATTCTAACACATCTACTATGCTAGCTCGACCCAGTTGACCAAGCACATATTTGGGGATAACTCTCTAGGTTTATACTAGTCGATCGAGAGGCCAACAAACCAAAAGAGAGAAAAAGTCCCCAAACTATACTAAGTTGACCTGGTCGACCTAGCACAATTGATAAGTCAAAAGGGTGCTAAGGCAAAAAATGAAGGATAAAACATAGCAAGTGATAGGAATAGGTAGATGTTGTGTTATGGAGCCTATTTCTAAATTACAATGTAATTTCAAATACCATACATTTTAAATGTACTGTACACTCTATATGTATTTTTTGAACCCCCTTTTTTAATGGTAAATCATTTTGGTTTGATTTTACCCATGGTTTTGGTACCCATTATTTTTTATACTGCTTTGTTGATGTATTATGTATTGATGGATATTTCATAGGTAATACATCATGAGAACTAGTGTTTAAGTAGAAGAATAGAGTGTGTGAATTTAGGTGCAAATTTTGGAGGGTTTATTGAGTGAAACATCAAAAAATATTTATGCATTGTAATTGTGAAGAAATATTTGAGAGTGATTGTACTTTGGTGGCTTGTAATAAAATCTAAGCAAGTGTTTCTTGGTGGATGTAGCCCACATTGGGTGAACCATGTTAAATCTGGTCTTCTTGTTGTGTATATTTATTTTTGTTCTTTATGCATCTCTATTTAGATCTATTGTTATGATTCTATGAAATTGTTATGAATTGATTTATATATTTATTCCTAACAAGTGGTATTAGAGCTTCAAGTTGTATTTGCTAAAGTGTTAAATCATAATAAGGGTTATTAGTTTAAGTGGCAACTATGGCTGATGATCACAGATCAAAAGTTGAAAAGTTTAATGAATAGAACTTTTGTCTATGGAAGATGTAGATGGAGGATTACCTCTATTAGAAGGACCTCTATGATCAAATGGGAGGAAAATTAAAATAACTAGTGAGTATGATATATGAGGCTTGGTATTTGTTTGATAGGAAAGCACTTGGGGCCATTAGGTTATGCCTTGCATCTTCAATCGTATTTAATATATCATAGGAGAAGACCATAGAAGGTCTAATGAATGAATTAGGGAAGTTATATTAGAAACCCTATACTCATAATAAAATATTTTTAATGAAAAAGTTATTTAATATGAAGATGTCTAAAAATGGTTCAGTTGTTGATCATCTAAATGAATTCAATATGGTTGTGAGTATGTTGAATTCTATAAAAATAGATTTTGATGATGAAGTTAGGGATTTTCTTATTTTGTGTTTCTTACCAGAGAGTTGGAATATCTTGGTAATGGTTGTGAGAAACTTGGTCTCTAATAATGCCAAGTTAAAGTTTGAGGATGTCATAGGAGTAATCCTTAGTGAGGAAATGTGATGGAAAAGCTCTTGGGAGACTTATACTTTAGGTGATACTTTGGCGGTGGAGAGTAGAGGGAGATAAAATTTTAGAGGAAAAATAAAGTGTGGAAAATTAAATGGTCTTAGAAGGTCAAAATAAAGGGCTAGGATGGTATGTTGGCATTGTGGAAAGACTGGACATGTAGAAAATGATTGTTAGTCTCTTCAGAACAAGAACAAAAATTAGGAAGACACCAAAGAGGTGAATGTGGCAATAGGTAATGTTTGTTAGGATGCATTAATTATCTTTGGTGATAATATTTTTGAGTCTTTGGTTTTAGATTCAGGGGATTTTTTCATGCTACACCTTATAGACATTATTTTATTGATTATGTTCAGGGAGATTTTGGACATGTTTACCTTGTTGATGATGAGCATTACAACATAGTAGGAAAAGGAAGTGTTCAGATCAAGATGCCGAATGGGAACACTTGGATATTGAAAGATGTCAGGCATGTGCCTATGTTGAGATAGAATTTGGTATCTATAGGATAGCTAGGTAGTGAAGGTTATATGGTGATATTTACAACATATTCTTAGAAGGTGACCAAGGTTTCTCTTGTGGTATCAATAGGTAAGAAGGTTGGTATCTTATATTTATCAAGTAGTGTTGATTATTGTAATTTAGTTGTTATAGATGTAGATGAAACTTTGTGGCTTAATAGGCTTGGTCACATGAGCCAAAAGGGTATGCAAATTTTGAAGGATCGATTGTCTAGATTGAAAGGATCTAATTTAGATTTCTATGAATATTGTGTGTATAGAAAATAGAAAAGGGTAATTTTTTTGAAGGTTAGACCTACAAGGAAGGAGAATAAGTTAGAGCTAGTTCATTCAATTGTATGGGGGATAGCTCAGGATCTTCTATTGGTGGGTCATCTTATTATGTCACTTTTATTGATGATGTAACTAGGAAAGTTTGTGTGTATGAAATTAGGAGAAAATATGATGTGTTTGATACATTTAAAATATGGAAAGCCTTGGTTGAGAATGAAAAAAGTCTCAAGTTAAAATGTCTCAGGTCAAATAATGGTGGGGAATATTACAATAATCCATTTTTTATTATTATTCAAGGAATGGAATTCATAGACAAAGGACAGCTCCAAGAACTCCACAATAGAATGGAGTGTCAGAAAGGATGATAAAGACTATCATGGAGCATGTTAGGAACATGAGTTTGCATGTAGGACTACTTCTTGAGTTTTAGGCAAAAGCAGTAAACATAACTGTATATCTGATAAACAGAGGTCCTTCATTTGCTTTAGATAGAGGCATAACTGAGGAAGTTTGGTCTACTAAGAAGGTTGATTATTCATTTCTTAGTATATTTGGTTATGAAGGCTTCGTTCATATTGATAAATATGATAGGACCAAGTTAGAGGCTAAGTATGAAAAATGCACCTTTAATGGTTATGGTGAGGATGACTTTGGATTCTGGATTTGGAGTCTTAAGGACAAGAAAATATTTAGGTTTAGGGATGATGCCTTTAATGAAAAAGTCATGTATAAACAACAATTGTAGGATAAGAAAGAGGATTCTAGAAAAGAGTACATAATATTGAGGACATTGTAGATGATAAAGTGTCTAAGCAACCAGTTCAGACACCTACTCCATAAGAACCCCAAACTCTTATGGTGAGAAGGTCTTCTAGGGTAAGAAGGGAACCTAAATATTTTTATCCATCTCTTAATTATTTATTACTCACTAAAAATAGAGAGACAAAGTGCTTTGAAGAGGTAATGCAGGTAGATGTCAAGAACAAGTGGGAGAAAGATATGGATGAGGAGCATTAGTGTCTCATGGAAAATCAGACTTGGGATTTGATAACCCCACTTGAAGGTAAGAGAGTATTATAGAACAAGTGGGTGTATAGAGTTAAATAAGGTGGTGGAGGCATGAAAAGGTATAAGGCCAGATTGGTGGTAAAGGGGTTTGCATAGAAGAAAGGAATTGATTTTGATGAGATTTTTTCTCCAGTGGTAAGGATGACTTATATTAGGATTATTTTTGGGATAGTGGCAATGGAAGACTTTCACTTAAAGTAGATGGATGTGAAAATTGTGTTCTTTTATGGTGATTTGAAAGAGGACTTGTATATGGAATGGCCATAGGGATATGATGTCATAGGAAAGAATAAAATGGTGTGTAAATTGAAGAAGAGATTGTATGGCTTGAAACAAGCTCCATGATAGTGGTCCAATAAATTTAACTATTTTATGATAGATCAGGGATACTCTAGTTGTTATTCATACCATTGTGTATATATTAAGAAGTTTGATGATGGTGATTACATTTTCCTTTGTCTATATGTGGATGACATGTTAGTTGTAGGTAAGAACATGTAGGAAATAAAGGTACTCAAGGAACAACTTAGTAATTCCTTTACTATCAAAGATTTGCGAGCAAAAAAACAAATCCTTGGTATGAGAATAACTAGGGATAGGAAGGAATGAAATTTGAATTGATCCCAATAAGAGTACATCAAAAAGGTCTTGGAGAGGTTTAGTATGCAGGATGCTAAACCAATTGGGACTCCTTTGTAGGTCATTTCAAGTTATCAAAGGAGTAATGTCCTAAGATAGAGGAGGAGATAATATAGATGTCACATGTACCATACTCATTAGTTGTTGGTAGCTTGATGTATGCCATAGTCTGCACTAGGCTAGACATTGCCCATGTTGTGGGACTAGTAGGCAAGTACATGAGTGATCTAGGTAGAGAACACTGGAAGGTAGTGAAGTGGATCCTTTGATATTTAAGAGGGACCACAAGGATAGTTTTAAGATATGGTATATTGGACACTACTTTACATGGTTATGTATATTCGAACATGGTTAGAGATTTAGATAGTAGGAGTATAATAGGGTATGTATTTACTATAAGTGACACAACGGTGAGTTGGATTTCATGACTAAAAAGACTTGTGGCTTTATTAACCATAGAGGTCAAGTATGTTACTACCATAGAGGAAAGAAAATAAATTATTTGGTTACAATAATTGCTTGAAGAGTTGGCGCATAAGCAGGATGAAGGGAAGCTATATAGTGATAGTCAGAGTGTTATACATCTAGTAAAGAACTCTGCTTTCCACTCTAGGATGAAGCATATATAGTTAAGGTACCATTTCATTAGAATAGCTTTGGAGGAAGAGAAGTTGAAGATGGAGAAGATTCATACTAGTCAGAATCTTGAAGACATGATGACCAAGGTGGTCACAAGGGGAAAATTGAAGTTATGTTTAGTTTTAGTTGGCCTTCAAAATTGATAATGAAGGGTTGAGAACCCTGATAAGAGGAAATCAGTCTCCAAGTGGGAGATTGTTGTGTTGTGGAGCCTATTTATAAATTACAATGTATTTTCAAATACTATACATTTTAAATGTATTGTACATCTATATGTATTTTCTAGACCCCCTTTTTTAATGGGAAACCATTTTGGGTTGATTCTACCCATGGTTTTGGTACCCATTATTTTGTTATACCACTTTGTTGATGTATTATGTATTGATGGATATTTCATAGGTAATACATCATGATAAATAGGGTTTTATTAGAATGAATAGTGTGTGAATTTAGGTATGAATTTAAGAGGGTTTGTTGAGCATAGCTCTAAATAATATTTGTGTATTGTAATTGTGAAGATAGATCTGAGAGTGATTATACTCTGGTAGCTTGTAATAAAATTTGAGTAAGTATTTATTGGTGGATGTATCCCACATTAGGTGAAACACATTAAATCTAGTATTCTTATTATGCATGCTTATTTTTTTTCTATATGCATCTCTATTTATATCTAATATTATGATTTTATGAAATTATTCTGCATTGATTTTTGTATTTATTCCTAATAATAAAATTGAGAAGAATAGTCTTGGGGTTCAATGGTTTCAATAAGATAGTTTTTGGATGGTAAGTGGGAAAAGGAACAACAATCATATAAAGCATCAATGGTCTACCCACCCCTTTCCTGATGCACCCCTTAAGGTATGCACTCAGAGAGATTGAGACTCGATAGGTTCCTACAAGATACAAAATGTCATTAAGTGATAAAAGTTTGAAAATATTATGTGTATATAAGTACTATGAAGTATGAGAGCATATATATGCAAAAATGATCTAAAAATATATTTTACCTTAAATGGAGTAACCAAATGCTAAGTAGCACACCAATATGTAGATGACATTGTCAAGACTAACATTCACCTTGAAAAGTTGTCCTTAGGACAATGCATTCCATCGGGCATGCTATAAATGTTGTCACCAAATATTTCACCCTATAAGAGGTTTTTAAAACCTCATATAAGATTTGGGTAACATGGGAATACTTATAGTTATGTGGGTTTACATATATTGGAAATAGACATCTAGGTTTAAGGATTAGCTCCCTGAATTTGCCTTGAAGTGATTATCACTATAATAACTAATTGCTTGTGAGAAAAATGATAGAATTATGCATAAAATGAAGCTAATATAAGGTGGTGATACACCATGAATATATACACTACATTATCATGCTTATTTCACTAAGAAAAAAGACCTACAAACTAGCTTTAGAGTCCTAAGATGTTCTAACAAAAGTATTTCAATATAGAGATGATATGCATGAGACAACTCAAGGTAAGTAGAACATAGATCACATTTCTGAGTCTAAGGACAATTTAACACTTAAAGGGATTCAAACACACTATCTACACTCTATATGACCTATTATAATAAGAACTCCATATACTAGACATGAAAAGATAAGGAGAAGAAAGGATAAAATCACTAAAACTTACCATCCATCACTTTGCACACTTAGACAAGATGCTTGCGAACTCAAAACTAGATTTTTTGTATTATTCAAAGGGAAAGTACATCATCAAACCAGTAGGGCTTTGTCATACATGGTGTGGAATTTTAAACAAGAGATAAAATGGCTAGTACTTATAGAATGTGAGAATGAAGAGAGAAAAATGAATTTTGAGAGTCACAAAAAAACTTTTCAAGATAAGAAGAGTTATGTTTGTAGGATAATGTAATAAGGAATATACCATGCAATATCTCTATGGAAAAATGTCTCTCCAAGCATGAAACTCCTTCAGATCTAGCATAGGACTCTTCAATTACTTGCTTAAAATCTTCCTTCATCATTTGGCCTTCCTTGAATGCTCCAAAGTAGACAAGGGATAGATGAAATAAATTAACGATGAGGGAGGGGTTATAATAATTCTCTAACATGCATTAGATGTGTCCCTAATCATTAATATTTTTTGGCTAAGTGTTCTCATTGTCTAAGTCATAATCACCCTTCTTTAACTTACCCTTCATACTTGACACCAAGGTGGTCTCTAGTTTCTCAATCCAATCCATATAGGGGTGATGTGACACATGTAAAGAATCCTAATACTCTTATATTCATCAAGAAAAACATAAAAAGGCTTCCCAATTGAAGCTATCACCTTCTCACTAGGTGATCATTCTTCATTCACTATGTCATTCTGGACTAGTAAAAGTGGAGGTGTTATAAAAAATACTTGTGAGCTCTTATAAATAAATAAATGGATATCATGAGTTATATTAGGTCTCAATATATGCCTAAAGTTATCCTTATCTTCTAAAACCATTTTGTACCTAAAAAACATCAAAATCTGTCAAGAAAATCCATTTTGCACTTTGTGTGTATAAGTAGGGTAAAAGACAACCTAATGGTAAGGATCCCTATGGAGTCTTATGAAATTCCAAGATCATTTCCTAGTCAAACTAACTCATTTTTATGCCTCTTATTCTTAATCTTTCCCATTGGGTCATTATCAAGGGTTTTAGATGGTTTTAAGTAGTTTTGACCTCTAAGGATTGTTCATAAAGTTTTGACTTCTAAAACCCAAAAAAATTACATTAAAACCTTTTTTGTGACCTTCTCATACATATCATATATCTTTGATCTCCAATATTAAGAATTTATACAAATGTGAGCTTCCAAAATTGCCTTCTCAAGTTTTCCTTTACATTTTGCATACCCTATTAGGCTCTTAGGACATGGAATGACTTTATCATGTCTTTATCTATATGATAAAGGCCCAAAAACACCTTATACCTCCCCATTAAAGTTTTATAATTTTTTTAATGATCACTTGGTGTTAAAAGTGAAGCTACACCCCTTTAAGGCATTAGACCTAGTCAAGCCGTAATAGGTCTACCTATACCTTTGTGAGCTTGGTCTACTATGCTTGGTTTCTAAAACTTGTGGGGACTTATCCATGTTAATATATGTCTAAAAAATCTCCTTATATCTCCTTCCAAGGCTTGAATACTTCCTATCTCACTTTATCATCATATCTTACTAAACCTATAGGGTTTTACGTATTTGGGAGTGCCCTCTATCTATGATAAAATAGAGGGCACTTGCCTTATTACCTCAAAAAATTTGAATATATGAGGATATTAAATAGGTCATACAGACCATATACACTTAATTTCATTTTTGTGTTACATCAATAGGGCTTCCAATTCCTTAAAACTCTCAAGGTAAACTTATGTGGTGTTCACTATGTGTAGGGTTTATATGCTGACTATAGATTTCATGTTGAAAACTAGCTCCTACTCTATTTCCATGTGAAGATTATAAGGTGAAGAGTGTATTAATACTATGAGGGTCATTTCAAACATATCTAACAATTCAAACTTTTCCAAACTCTTAATGTATATCTTTCACTTGACTGGCCTAGTTGATAGTCACTTGTGATTGTGTTATTGGCTCAAAGAAAGGCATACCTGTAGGTGTATGCTACAATATTAGACCTTGTGTTATTGATATAAGACCGTTTTAAATTTGTGAAGGTCACTTAAATGTTACTAGGACTTTCCATATCATTTATATACCATGCTAATCTTAAGATAGTCATACCTTAGAGCACTATCATACTACAGCCAATTGTAGTTGACCATTCTTAGAGCAAAAATGTCTTGTAGGTGTTTATGTAGGATTTGAAAACTATGTTACACATCATAGGATTCCTTTGAGGTATTTGGAGGAATATAAAACTTTTAGATGTTCATGTTTTCATGTTTCAACCCTCCAAGGTTTATGTCGTAAACCTATGTGCACCTACAATTAGGCTATAGGTGGTTTTTCTAAGGGCAAGATACATTAGTAGGTGATCAAGTATATCGAGACCCTACTCTCCAACCTATTTAAAAGTTTATTTAAGACACTAGTGTCCTTTGAATTGAATAGGAACACTTACCATTGATATATGCTCCTTTTTTCTTCATTGAGGGCTATAAGGTCATTTAGATTTCAAGCATTATAATGAACACTGAAAACCTGCAATGAAATAGTGCATAGAATGGAGGCTCCTCCTTCATCACATATTGAGACCAAACACACACTCTATTTGGTCAAGGCCTCACTCATATATGAGTGATATAATATAATATCATTTACATTCATCTAGACTCCATGTCACATCATCCTATGGTAGCACCAAAAGTAGCCAAGGCTCTATTTCAGAGATTTTAAGGTAATAATTCCCTAAAAATCTTCTCCAAATATGAATCATGAATAAATTTTTCATGTCATTCCATGGATCCATAATTATTGTTATGACATCTTTGACATTATAAAACTATAAGGAGGGTCTCCAACATATGTTCAAACACCTCCATGAAACATTCTCAGGTCTTTGTGAGAACCACCTATAGGTGAACATGTAGTATTCAGGGTAGTGAGGATGAGATATGAACACTATACATAGTGTTTATCCTTATGATTCATCTTAAATCTTCCATAAATCTTCAAATTTATCATTTTCACTCTAAAGGACTTTTAAATAGTCAAATATTTCCCTTCCAATTTGATTATCCTACTGAATGGCACCTGTAGGTGCATCTCAATGGTGCATGATAATGTGTGTATGAGAAGTAAGTTATCACAATCAATAATATGTCACTTGGGTAGCTTAAATTGATTTATTATGTTATAATAAGGTGTCCAACCTCTTAAAAATCCTTATTATATCTCTAATGATGTGCTCAAGACCTTCATACACCATGACTCAACTGATTGTAAATACAAAACTAACTGTGTTGCCATGTTTGACTAAAACTCCATTGATGATATCCTTTGAAACTAAGGTTGGAAGGAGAGAGGAATAAAAAGACATGGGAATCATGATACACAACACAACACATTAATTTGAAACCATTACAAGGACAAGAACATTTGTAATTGGTGGAACATGCCTATAACTAGTAATGGAGATATCAACCTACAACTTTAGATGTTTGGCTCATCCTATCACCTCCAAAAATGAAAAAAATTATCTAAAACATTAAATAAGTACACATTTTATGGAATCAAATTGAATAGTTGTATTTTACAGACCAACTCATATAAGAAAAAAACCTGTAGGGTGAAAGTATTAGTATACAAAATGAGATAATAAACTTCTAAAGGATGGTTCATAAAACACAGGAAAGCAATCCTTAAACTCTTACCATGAAAATAAATTAGACAAAGTTTAATAACTAACACCAAGATAATTTGATATAGAACCTCTCCTACTGGTAGTACCAAGAAGAAACCTATTGACCAATTTTACATGTCTAGTGGAATAATGGAGAAGTGAAATTATTTTCAATCCCTTTTAACACTTATAAATTAGATAAACCATGTAAATGGAGTTATGGAAGATGAAGGGTCACTTTTTGATCTTTTCACATTGCCACACTCATCTATAGGTTGTATAACTTCCAAAATCATCTATTTTTCAACTATTTTCTTGATTTTAGTTAGGAACCTACAAGTTTCTCAATTATTACTAACATGAATGATAATGTATAACATTTTTGACATTGAGAGAGACTTTATAATACTTTTATACCTATAAAAACCATACAACCTTCATTAATGACCCAAATATGACCCTTAAGTGACATGAAATGACTTAGGTCTTGATTTAACTATGACCAAGATTAATCATCCATTAAATGACATAAAATTGACCATGAAACACCCTATAACATCCTAATAAAATACTATATAAGTTTTTTAATATAGGGGGTTGACTTATTTTGACTTATGGTCAAAATAGTCAACAATTACATAATCTATTTTTTACAAAATTTTCAAGAATCGTTACCCTCATGTGAAAAGAAGGGCTTCCAATGTCAGTCAACCCCCAAAAACTTTCAATTATCATCATGAAAACCTCTTTCATGACACTATTTCCATAATGTTTCCTAGGAATTTTTATTATCATAATTTAACTAAGTCAATTAATGACTATAAGTTTCGCCTCTTCATCTAAGTGTCTCTTAAGCTTGGGTTTAACCAAATAAATCATTGATGGCTTCATTGCCCATAATGATTTATTAGAATCTGACTAGTCTATCATAGACAAATAAATATCTACTTCCTTTAAATTGAGTATGAAATCCTTTGACTGATTCATAAACTCAAGATTATTTCTTGCTAGGTAAAGCCTATTTTGTACTTTAGATTGCATGAAATTTGCAAATGGCATTAAAGCATGAAACTTTGCTCCCACTCCTTAGTATTCATTCAATACTTCTTTTTCACTGAGTGGATCCATGATTTCCACCCACTTTCAAAATTTTAATTTATAGAGTTACTAAACAATAATAAACAACTAATGAAACTACAACAAATGTTAGAACTCCAATAGGTTGGTAGGAAAAACCTGTTCTTATGCCATATAATATCCCCATTTAGGATATTTAGAAATTTTTTTTATTTTTTTCGAGAAAAACTTACAAAATATCACAAACATATAATTAAGAGATACAAACTGATAAAAACTCCAACTATGATATTATCTGACTACTGATTACACTTGAAGAAATACATACAAACACTGAGATTGTAGGTAATATAGAGATATTACAAACTATTGCTTACATAATGAACTCCTTTGAAGCACTAATGTCAACAAAATTGCTTTCCCTTAAGCAATTTCTAGCTCAACCATAAATCAACTATGAGTAAACAATGTAGTTTCAGGATCCCAAATCAATCTAGGAGGTTTATATGATATTATTTTTAATGCACTATGTTGAAACATACTTGAAAATAACACTTTATCTCTCTTAGACAGTATGATAATACTCTGCAAGAAACTAGAAAACTCACCATCACATACTTTTCCTTTAACAAGTTTCTATTGCACCACTCTGATATAATCTAGGAATTCCTTTAAAATATTCACTATTTTTAAGCCATGTGTCTCTGAATAATTTTTGAAGATAAATGGAATACATTTGTTTTGAATAAGCTCTATATATATTCCAATAGAATTTTCAATCCAATCCTTTTGAACACACCCTTCATTAATTAAGCTGAAGGGTTTTCCTTCCAAAAAATATTTGAAACAACATATGTGTAAGATGGAAATAATTTATGACAGTCTAAACTCACCTGACTACTCCCCAAAAACAAGATTGTATGGATTAGAATATCCTTTTACTTCAATTGGAAGTACTTATCAGCATTTCCCAAATGCCTGACACCTTAAAAATAATCCATCTTACTGTTCAAATCTAAAAATAATAAATAATTATCTAATTTTATCAAAATCACCAACCTATAGTGGAGCAATAATTACAAATTTGAAATCTCCCTATATCATCATGAATGGTGAACATTGTATTGATCAAAATCAACTTGGAAGAGTCTAGGAAAACCTCCAACTAAAATTTTCTCCACTCAACTAAAATTTTCCTCCAATCCACTTATAAGTATGTAATTAAAGTCATACAATGGTTGACTTGCAACCAAATAGTAGAGTCAAAGATAAAGATTTAAACTATTTCATGCCCTGAAATATTTCTCTAGTCACCATAACATTCCAAAAAACTTTTATGGTGATCTATATCATGCATTTGTAGTGAAGAAATAACTCCACTATATTTATGTTTTGCAACTATGCTATTCATGTGTGTCTCAAAAGTTTTTTTAATTCTTTCAAAAGCATATTTTCTAAAATGAATCTATCCCATGTAATAAATCAAAGTGATATCAATCTAATGAACCTTCAAAGCACTAGGAGTTTTGAAACTACCATAAGTCAATTCAACATCCAATCCAAGAAGTGGATTATCCAGTGAGAAGGAATCATTTTAGACACTTATCTTACCAATACTTCATGCAAGATAATTTATAAACTTAATTTTTATGATATTGTTATGAAAATTCTAGAAAGCTCAAAATCTATTTTGGAAAACCTTTCAAAGTTAGGAATGTTGTTGCTTCCATGATTCATCACATTCCAAGTGGCATCCTCATCTTTTACCTAATTTTCACATTCCTTATATGGTGGCCTCCCTAAAGGGTTACTAGCCATAAGGCTTAGCACTTCCTTGTGATATGTATCCAATTACTCAATAAGTGGTATGCTAAATCCTCATACAATGATTCATCCTTGTTGAATTCTTATTCATTAATTAGTGAACTTTGCCCCAAATGAAAATCCTTTTGGAGCTCATCAATGCCTTCAACAAATTGCTTGGTCTCCATGAATCTTGCATCTTCTATTTTCCCCTTATTCATAGATTTAATAGTTTATTTATTTTCAACTTGGTAGAGAAAGTAGTGAGCTAGGTTATGGTTAAGGCAAGGCCTATCACCCTAATTCTCATTCTCTTGGTAAGCATCCATGGTCTCCTCTGCAAACTTGATGGAATGATCCCTATTTGAGAGAAAATGCAAATAATATATCTTAACTTCTTCCACTACTTCATTAATAGTTTCTAGATTAGAAAGAGTGACTCCATCCTTAAATCTTTTTTTTATCTCTCTTCAATCTGAACCTTCTAATAGAGTTCTTCAGTTAAACTATGTGTCATATCAAATCCTGATAAGGCTTTCACAATCTTCTCTTTTGAAACCATTAATTTATCCTTCATAAATTGTAGCTCTTTAGATCCTTGATCAAAACTAGAAAATAAATTTTTCTCAACAAACCTCATTTTTTCTGATTTTTCTTTAATGATATGAATTTCAAAATCAACTTCCTCTCCATTTCTAGCCTTTCTAAATTCTTCAAATTTTTGAATAAGATTCATTATAATTATCTAAGTGTTCAAAGTTGCCTACTAATGTGTAACTTTCATCCAACCTAATTTCATCATTAGTGACTTTATAATTATTATTATTTTTATACATTTCAATGGAACCATCATGGGAATCATAGATTTCATAATCATCACTGGATTGATCTAAATTTGCAACCAAGGTTGTTGTTCTGAAATTTTGTTTAAGCTCCATCTTCAAAATTTATTATTTGTTCTCCTCATCACTTTGTTGGATTAAACATGTGATGGAATTCACTAATTTGTTATTCCCACATGTGTGACTAGGTGTACAAACTTCTTGACAAGTGAAATAATGATGTTCTCTCCCTAATTGACTCATGATCAATTTAGGAGAACTTGTACTCTGTAAACCACAAGAAATCAATTCTCCTTTCATCAAATAACTTTTAATTTTTTCATATGTTGTCCAGCCAAACTCTTTAACAACTCATGTCCCTAGGTGAAACATATTGTTCCTTCCTCCAAATAGCCAATATGTTAGCTAACAATAACTTATAAATATCATCATCCTTATCCAAAATCAAATAAATAATAATTATCATGGAAGTTATGAAATTCTATGAATTAATCTTATTAATAATAGTCCAAAATATTTGAAACTTCTCAAAAATAATATTGTCACATCCAATATCTAACATGATGTTACATAATCTGATTTTTGCAAAAATTTCAATAATCATTACCCTCATGTTAAAGGAAGGGCTTCTAGTTGCAGCCAACCCCTAAAAACTTTTAATTATCATCATGAAAACCTCCTCCATGATACTATCATCATAATTTTTCCTAAGAGATATTATTATCATAATTTAACTAAGGCAATTAGTGACTACAAGTTTCACCTCTTCATCAAAGTGTCCCCTAAATTGGGGTTAACCAAATAAATCATTGATGGCTTCATTTCCCATAATGATTTATTAGAATGTGACTGGTCTAGCATAGACAAACAAATCTCCACTTCCTTTAAGTTGACTAAGGCATCCTTTGATTTATTTAGAGCTCAAGACTATTTCCTTCTAGGTAAATCCTATTTGTACCTTAGGTTTCATGAAATCTACAAATGACACTAAAGCATGAAACTCTTCTCCCACTACTTAGTATTCATTCAAAACTTCTTCCCTAAGGTGATCATTATTTCCACCCAGTTTCAAAATTTTAATTGCCAAAGTTACTAAAATCTAATATATAACTGATGAAGTTACAAAAAATGTTATAACTCCAATAGGCTAGTAGGATAAACCAGGTCCGATACCACTATAATATCCCCTTTCAGGATATTTAGAAAAAAATGTGGTTTTTTCAAGAAAATCTTACAAAATATCAAAAACATACAATTGAGAGATAAAAATTGAAACAAAATCCAACTATGATATTATATGAATATCAAATACACTTAAATAAATACATAGAAACATTGATATTATATGTAATATAACTATATTATAGAACCATTGCTTACATAATGAACTCCTTTGAAGCAACAATGTAGTTTCTGAATGAAACCACCTTAAGCTAGCTATGGAAGATCTTGCACCACTAAAACCAACAAAACTTAGAGGGTTTTAATCCTTAGGAGAGGTTTAAGATGAAATAGGTTCAAACTTAAAAAAGGGGGTGTTGTCTCCAAATTCTGCACCCTAGAAGAGAGTGTCTAATCCTCTTCCAAATTTGGGCAATTCTAGGCATGTGGGTATACCTATAGAGGAAATAAACCTCTAGATTTAAAAGGATAGCTCCCTGAATGTATCTTTGAAAAACCTCTATCTAAATAATTTTGATTGAAGGGAAAAGAGTTAAAAATTGCATAAAAAAAAATTGTTCTAAGAATGGTGATGCACCAAGATTATCTTCCACATGAATACCATACCCTATTGCACGATACAATAAAATACATAGACTATTTTCAAGATCTAAATATTCTAACACAAGTATTTTATTATAGAGGTGAGATGTATGAAATGACACAAGGAAAATGAATTGGAAGACAATATGTACATTCCAAGAATAGTTATACACATGTAGAAATTCAACACAATTTGATGCACTTTATATGACCTATTAGACCTAGAACTCTTGCTCAGGAATGAAGGAAAAAGGATAGAAAGATGAAAACCATCAATTTTTGTCACTATATGTCACTTACACACTCAGAAAATTTCTCAAAACTTCAAATAAAAAATACTTGTACCAATGCTTAAAGGCAAAACATGACATTAATTCAGCAGGGCTTCACCATACACTACGTGGGTGTTTTTACACTAGCACAAGGGCTGTATTTATATCTAGAAGGAAGTGAGATGGGGAGGCCTTTGATTCCAAATAGAGGAATCAAATTTTTAAAAGTCTCCATCTTTAGTTACAATTGAATTTGTAAATGATGCTCATTTATGCCATTTGATTGATCCATGTCACCTCCCTTGATCACTCTTAGCCTAAGCTCTCAAAGATGCTTCTCCAATAGTTACCTAGTGAAATCAAGATATTTTTAGTAATGGCATCAATTCTATTATTAAAAAAGAGTCCACCTATTGTATATTTGTCCTAATGCTAGAAACTTTCCACTAGTTTGCTGAGGTGTGTAATGGTGCAAGGGAGAGTCATTTTAATTTTGTTGGCCTTATCCTCCTTCTTTGATTGATCATCAAAAAATGACTTGGATCATGATTTGATCAATGGTGAAATGAGTCCACTGATCTACTTTGGTGTATGTATAATGTGATCCTTTGGATTTTCTTGGGATCCTCTTGTTTGGATGCCAATGACTAGTCCCTTATCCTGAAGTTGACGTCTATATAATTGTCACTCTATTGGGACCAATTACTTTGAGGCATTTTCCTTGGGTATTCTTCTCAAATATTTTCCTCATGAATTCTTTTCTAAAAGAAACCGCCTTTTGGGCCCCTTTGGATCTTCTCTAAAAGAAACCACCTTTTGGGCCCCTTTGGATTGGTTCACCTTTGTCGAGAATGTTCCTTTAGGATTTTGGAGTATTTCTTTGAAAAGATTGTTTCAAAAAAAATGTCTGAAACAATTCTTTCATAATTTTGGCAAAGGAAACTTCTTTTGGGACCATTCTTGTGGAAGAATTGTTGTGGACAAATTTTTTGAAACAATTCCTTTAGACCTTTTGAAATCACCTTTTAGAGAAATGAGTTATTTCCTTCGAAAGCTTGAAATTGGACACTTTGCATTGAAAAATACCTTCAAAAGAATGAAAGTTCCCTTAAAAATCATGAAAGTGACCTTAGACAATCTCAAAATGGACCCCTTTTGAAGAATTGTAAGCAACCACTTTTTTGAGAAAAAGATCCTTTAGAAAAGTTAAAGTGTATCAATTGGAAAGACATTTCATTCAAAAGGATTGTTGTGGATAAAATGTCTAACATAATTCCTTGAAAAAACTTGGAAATGTCCTTTTAGAATTTTGGAAGATGACTTTTATAGAAATGAACTTTTCCCTTCCATGAGAAAAAGACCCTTCGTAAGAATGAAAATTTCCCTTCGAAAAGATGAACATGCCCAATTCCTTGAAAAAAGTTGAAAGGATGAATTCCTTCAAAGAAATTACAAGGGACACTTAGCTTTGGAATTTTTCAAGTGACCACTTTTCTAAGAAAAAGGCCCTTCAAAAAGTTTGAAAGTGCCTTTCAAAAAAGTGTGTAGGGCACTTTGTCGAGAAAATGATCTTTCAAAAATATCAAATTAGAACAATTCCTTCAATTTTTTTGTTTCAAACAAAAAGTTTGAAGAAATTTATTTGAGATGTGAACATAAAACTTGAAGTAAAACCTTTCAAGAAGACTGAACAAAAGCTTCCTCCAATAGATAAAATATGAATGCTACACTTAGCCAAAATGAAAGATACAAAACTTGGGAGTGAAAAATGGCTAACATTCTTGGTGATTCCAAGGGGTGGTATGCCTGCCATGCCTAAGATTAGCTACTTAAATACTTCCATTTGGCATGGAGTCATGCATATAAGCATCCAAAATTATTTTAATAGATCCTTGGCTCAAAAAACATAAGCTAGTTTGATTCACATGCACAAAGGTAGAGACACATACCAAACAAAAGGAAGGAAACACACTTGTGCTATAAAGTACTTAGGGAACACAACAAAAAACCAAAGGAAACACACACCTAAACTAATATTTATAAAATATACTTGCAAGGATAAATAACATAACTTCAGGTGTATCTCATTTACAGGGATAGGTAATTATTCTCCATTCATCTTGGTTAGATGAAAAGAGTTGATCTACTTGCAATTGCTAATGATGTAAGGGACACTCCACAAAGTGTCAAACTTTATATTTCTACCTGGTTTTGCTCTATCCTCATCCCATTTCAAAACCAAGTCACCTTCTTTGAACACTCTTGCACTTGCTTTTCTGTCAAAGGACTTCTTCATGAGCACTTGGTGGTATTCCATGGTCTTGTGTGCATTGTCTCTTACTTCTTACAACTATATTAGTTCTATGAATCTAATTTCCATTGGAGTATTTTCAAGTAGTTCCAACTATTGTGTAAGTTCTAGAGAAGGGGTTTATTGAGATATGGACAACCTAGACTCTCTCCCATAAACAAGTACAAAGGGATAATTACCAATTGATCTCTTAGGAGTAATCTTATTAACCCATAAGGATATCTTCAACTTGCTATGCCATGCTCTTTGATTATTCTCCAATGTCCTCTTGATGATCTTGATGAGATTATTATTAGTAGACTCAACCAACCCATTACCTTAAGGGTAATAGTTGGATGAGGTACTCAATTAAACTCTATTCCTATTTGCCAAATCAAAATTTTAGCACTTATGAAAGCAAGTGTATTATTAGAAATGATAACTTGGGGAACTCCAAACCTTGTTATGATACTCTCATATAACTCCAAGATTATATTTTCATTTACCTCCTTCAAAGCAACAACCTCTACCCACCTTGTGAAGTAGTCAGTAGTAGTCAATATCCATTTATGTCTAGCACTTGATGGAGGGTTGATCATACCAATGAAATCAATGCCCTATTGCACGAAAGGCTAGTCTACTTGGATAGGATTCAATGGAAGAGATGTAAGTTTTTATTTGCCTATAAAGAAGGCACATTGAGGACAATTTTTATCCTAGTGGTAACAGTTCTAAAAAAGACTAGGCCAATAGTAACTAGCCCTCATTATCTTTGTAATTGTCATTCTAGGAGAGAAGTGACTTCTGTCTGCACCATTGTGAAACTTTTCTAGAAACATATCAAACTAGTCACTATCAACACACCTCAACAACACACCATTCACATATTTATTATAAATAACAACATATACAAGATAGTAAGGAATGGTCTACAATCTAAAATATCTTATTTAAGACTTGTTTAATCCATTTGGGCACTCACCATTTTGAAGAAAACTAATGATGTCTTGTGTCTAGCTTTGAACTTGGATGTGATCAACTAGTTGTGGGAAAACTTGGTTGTTCAAGACTTCCTCTTTTGGATCATGAAGATCTAAAGATAAAATCCCACATAATCCTTGTCCTCTCACCAAGTTCATCACCTTAATATCCACATCATACTCCATTACCTTTGTAATTCACCTAGCTCTCTTTTCATTAAGGTCTTTGCTTAGGAAAAACTCCTTGGTGATAGGATGAGAAACCATGACATGTATCTTGTTGTTTGAAACCATGTGTCTAGATTTTTTAAATCCTCTTATCATTATTAGATCTTGCTTCTCAATAAATGTATACTTGACCTCATAATCTTCCAATCCTTGGTTGAAGAATGTAATTGGTTGCTCTACCTCTTCATCATTCTTTTGCATAAGCATAGATAAGATTGTATCAAGGTTAGAAAAGGTATAGAGTATGAAATATTTGTCAAACTTTCGGTTCAAGAGAGTAGGAGATTTTAAAATTGCTTTCTTGATTGCCTCAAAAATACCCTTACCTTCCTTTGTCAAATAAAAAGCTTGGTTTTTCTTAAGCATGGCTATGATAGGCTTTACCACAGTTCCAAAGCCTAAAATAAACATTCTTGCAAATTTTATTTTCCCCAAGAAGCTTTTTATTTATTTCTTATGTTGAGGCAAAGACAATCCTAGAATATCCTTAATCCTCTTGGAGTCAATAGACATGCCTTCTTTTGAAACAATATGACCCAATAGCTTACCTTCATGGACAACAAAGATGCACTTTTTTGGATTAAGGGATATTATATACTCTCTACACTTATCAAACACCTGCCTTAGATGTTCCATATGATCAGTATCACCCTTTGAAAAAGTAGTTATATCATCAAGGTACACAAGCAAAAACTTATTGCTCAAACCCTTAAAATCTATGTCCATTGCCCTTTGAAATGTAGCTCTAGCATTGGATAAACCAAATGGAATCTTCCAATAGGCAAAGGTCCCCCATTTTTTAGTGAAGGCTATTTTGAAATGATCCTCTTCATTTATGAGTATTTGATTTTAACCTGAATAACCATCAAGAAGTGAGAAGCATTAAGAACTTGAAACAACTTATAGAATTTATTCCATGGAAGGTAGTGGATAATGATCCTTGAGAGACACTCTAATAAGGTCTAAAAAATCCACACAAAATCTGATATCTCCATTATTATTTTGGATAGTTACAATATTATCCACCCAAGTTGAGTGTTTGATAGGAAAGATAATCCTAGACTCAATCAACTTGGTTAGCTCTTTCTTCATGAGTTCTTCTATCTTGGGATTGATAGACCTTTATTTTTTCCTGACTAGTTTAGCTCCAAGTTATAACTCAATGGTGTGATGAGATAAAATTGGATCAAACCATTTCAAATCTTTGTATTCCCAAGAAAATATGTCATGAAACTCTTTTCATAATTCAATAAAGACCTACCTCTTAGATAGAGACCATACCTTACCAATTTTCAGGAGCTTGTCCTTGTAAATTATGACTCTCTCATAGTTATCTTCCTTCATGGACATGCTCACTCTTTCTTTCTTCTTTTGATCATATTCATTGAAAACACTCTTCAAAGCAATTAGCCCCTTAGGTATTTTGTTTTTCTTCAACTGAATAACTTGTTCTTCATATTGATCATGCAATCTCTTTTGGTTCCTTGAGGAGAATCCTGGCTCATTTTGTAAGAAGTGTGCAATGTCTTCATCACTTTCAAACACTTTACATGATAATTAATTATCTATAATAGAAGGCATCATAATGAACTTGATATGGCACTGATCTTTCTCCTTTCCTACATTAGCAACTGCATCAAACTATGCTCCTATGGCAGCCAATCTATCAACATGTTTATTTGAATCCCTTGGTATGGGTTGTATGTTTAAGGCATCAAAGTATTCAAGTAGTTCCCATACCCTATGATTGTAGGATTTAAGAATTGGTCACTTGATGGATGACCAGTTCACTATCCCCATAAACTTTCAAATTCTTGATCGCTCTCTTCTCTGTCCATTGGAGGCCATGAACTAGGACTTCATATTCTACCACATTATAGGTGCAATTGAAGTGGAATATATATGAGGATTAGTATTTATTATTTTATGAAGAAACTAACATAATGCCAACTCCTGCACCTACTTTGATTTTTGAGCCATAAAAAAACATTTCCCATATTCCTTCAAGTTCATGGTCTTCATTAGTGAGTGAAGGGATTGAAACATGTTTTTTGTGTATACAATAAAATCCTAAATAAGTTTATTCTATGAAACTATGTGGATCAAGTCCATGCATTTTAGTGTTGTACTTATCAAGGAAAATATCATAAATACCTTCAAGGGGGGAGGATGTTTCACCATCCATGACACCTTCTTCTTCTTCTTCTTTGCTAATTAGACAATTCTAATTTGAACTTGTCTCCATGTATGGCTCAATATGAAACCTTGCTAAGGGTTTCATCCTTATGGTCACCTTGGTTCCATATCTTTTATAAAAATCTATAAAAGACTAGTTAGTAGAAAGTTACCCTCCTATCTTAGTCATGAAGTCCCTTGACAAGCAAATAGCAAAATGGGCTAGAAGGTCTACCACCACAATGTCTTGCATAATGGAGAAACTTGGGCAACCATGTAGAAAGACTTTAAAACCTATGACTAATCCCACTATCTTGGTTGGAGTCTCATCAAGATAAAACACACATTTACTATGTGGTTCATAATTCAATCCTAATCTATTAGCCACCACCTTAGGCATGATATTGGTACTAGCTCCACTATCTACAATACAATTGTGAACCAACTTGTCTCCCATAATGAGTGTGAGGTATAAGGGTGGAGGTTTCTTAGATTTGGTGGAGGGATCTAAGACATGACTTAGAGAATTGCTAAGGGCTACAATATTGTGTTTTGAAGTTTGAGAGGCTACATGAATGTTTGCAAGTTGTTATTGTAAGAGCTCCTTTTGACCAGGTATATGAAAGAATTCCTAAAGAGATATGATTGTCTTAGTACTCTTAAAATAATAAAAAATGTTTAGAGGGAAAGTCTTCACCTTTTATTACATTATTGGAGGTAGTGAGGGAGTCTAAACTTGCTACATTATATGCTTGACAACCCTACTTGCATTTTGACTTTATTGAGGATCATGACTGGTAGTAGGTGTTGCACTAGGATTCACACTTTGTGGACTTGGAGAGGCATCACTTGGAGTCACATGTATTCCTAGAACATCTCATAGATCTCTCTTCTTGGATATTGTGTTGGCTGAAATTGATGTGCTTTGATTTAACACATAATCATCCTTTGTTGGAAAGTTCATCATACCTACACTCTGGCTGCTATCTTATCTCTGAATATCCCTTTTCATGGGATTAACTTCTTCTAATGTCATGTAAGGATAAAAATTTTCTTGTGCCACCAAAGCTTAGCTGTCTTCTCCATCATCACACATAAACTAACCTTGAGGTTGTCCCCATTGGTCCAAATGATTCTCTCCTTGGACCAAATTAGCATGTACTAGAACAATAACCATTATGGAGGGAGTAGAATTAGGATTATAGGCATTAGGATACTTGTTGAAATATTGTTGACCTTTTCCCCTTCCTTGGTAGTTATATTGGGGTGGAGATCTATAGCCTTGTTGAGGATAGTATTGATGGTTAGGTGGAGCATTTGCTTGGAACTGAGCTTACTTGAGCTGAGCACATAATGACTGGATCTCCTCATCTTTGTCCACAACATTATATATCTTCTTGGGAAAGGTTCTCATCTTGACATTGGTGTTAGGAACTTTTGCTATGTTTGGAGCTTCAATCAAACTATGAGATAACAAAGGCATAAAAACTCTTAGAGTTAGTTTTCTAACTTGTATCAAGTTATTCTCAACTTCAATAATTATCTCATATGTGTCTATCAGAATAGATCCTCCCATTGAATATAACATTACCACCACATTATTACCAATAGCCTTGAGATAAGTGGGAAACACAAAGCTAGTAGGAGGTCTCATGACAAGCGGCAACCTATGCCACGTCCTTTGAAATATTTCATTAAAATCTCTCATGGATTTGTTAGGACCTCTCTTTATCATGTTTAGTTGATGGATCAATTAATTATGGTCACTCTTAGTCTCAAATCTAGTTACCAATAATTCCCCAAAGCCATTCCAACTTGTAATGCAACCACCTTCCAAAGTCCTATACTAGTCAAGTGCCTTACTTTTTTGAGACATATCAAGCAATCTAATGGCTATGTTGGCTCAGGTGACATTATGGAAGATAATTTTTTTTGAAATGTCCCTAATATGCTCAGATGGCATAATAGAACCATCCCTATTGAAACTAGGGAGATTCTTGGTAGCATTAGGAGGGATAGGGTTGTATATAAGAAGGTCAATTGGATTCTGGGTGTTAAAGGATAGGAAAGGTTGTTGCCTATCCATTTATATTATTTCCTCTTGATCTCTTGTTTCTCTAACTTCCTCAACTTCTTCTTCTTCTTCTTCTTCTCTAAAATCTCCTTGCCAAGGATCTCTAAGTGCTAGGAATGGTTTAGGGCATTATTCTTCAAAAAGAGCTTTAGCTAGAGGGGTTTGATTAGAAATCCTAGATGACCTAGTGAGGAACATAAAGTATAACATGGGAAAATTGATCTACAACTAGATATTATCACTTTTTGGAGTCACCAAATACTGGATTAAGAATATTTGTACAACTTTAGGCTTATCAAGACTAACATTCACCTTGACATGTCAAAATTTGTCTCGTCTGGCATACCAAAACTATTGTCTTCAAATTTGCACCCTAGAAGAGAGTGTTTAATCCTCTTCCAAATTTGGGAAACATTATAACATTTCAAAGCATGTGGGTATACCTATAGAGGAAATGAACCTCTAGATTTAAAGTTCTAGCTCCTTGAATGTATCTCTAAAAAACAAACTCTATCGAAACTAGTTTGATTAAAGGGAAAAGAGTTATAAATTGCATAAAAAAAATTTGTTCTAAGAATGGTGATGCACAATGATGCAAGATGTATGAAATGACATAAGGAAAATGAACTAAAAGATAATCTGTAAATTCCAAGAATAGTTATACACATGCAAAAATTTAACACACTTGAACACACTCTATATGACCTATTAGACCCAAAACTATTGCTTAGGTGTGAAGGACAAAGGATAGAAGGATGAAAACCATGACTTGTCTCTATATGTCACTTACGCACTTAGACAATTTCTTAGAACTTTAAAGAAAAAATACTTATACAAATGATTAAAGGTAAAACATGACATCAATTCAACAGGGATTTGCCATACACTACGTGGGTGTTTTTACACTAGCACAAGGGATGTATTTATAACTGAAAGGAAGTGAGAGGGGGAGGCCTTTATCACCAAAGAGAGGAATGAATTTTTTATAATTATCCATCTTTAGCTACAACCAACTTTGCAAATGATGCTCATTCAGGCCATTTGATTGATCCATGCCACCTCCCTTGATCACTCTTAGCTTGATCTCTCAAATATGCTTCTCTAATGATTGCCTAGTGGCATCAAGATATTTTTAGTAATGATATCAATGTGGTTATTACAAGAGAGTCCACTTATTGAAAATTTGTCCTAAAGCTAATAACTTTCTATGAGCTTGCTAAGGTGTTTAATGGTGTAGGGGAGAGTCATTTTCCTTCTATTGGCCTTGTCCTCCTTTGATTGGTCATCAAAAAATGACTCAGATCATGATTTGATCAATTTTGAAATGAGCCCTCTGATCTAATTTGGTGGATGTAGAATGTGAGCCCTTGGATTTGCTTGGGATCCTCTTGTTTGAATGATAATAGTTAGTCCCTCATCATAAATTTGACGTCCATATACCCATCACTCTACTGGGACCAATTCCTTTGGGGCATTCTCCTTGGGCATTCTTCTTGAGCATTTTCCTCAAGCATTTTTCTCTGCAAGAAACCACCTTTTGGGCCCCTTTGGATTAGTTCACCTTTACTGAGAATGTTCCTTTGGGTTTTTGGACTACCACTTTAGAAAGATTATTTTGAACAAAATGTCTAAAATAATTCTTTTAGACTTTTGGCAAAGGACACTTCTTTCAGGACCATTCTTTTGGAAGAATTTTTGAAGACAAAATGTTTGAAACAATTCCTTTAGACCTTTTGCAAGTGTCTTTCAGAGAAATGAACTGTTCCCTTTGAAATCTTGAAAAGGGACACTTTGCATAGAAAATGACCTTCAAAAGAATGAAATTGCCCTTCAGAAGAATGAAAGTGCCCTTCATAAATATCTAAATGGACCCATTTTGAAGAATTACAAGTGATCACTTTTATGAGAAAAGGATCCTTTGAAAAATTTGAAGTGTACCAATTGGAAAGCCATTTCCTTCAGAACAATTCATTCAAAAGGATTGTTATAGACAAAATGTCTAAAACAATTCCTTCAAAAAACTTGAAAATGTCCCTTCAAAATTTTGGAAGATGCCTTTTGGAGAAATGAACTATTCCCTTCCATGAGAAAAAGACCTTTCAAAACAATGAAAATGTCCCTTCAGAAAGATGAACATGTCTGATTCCTTCAAAAAAGTGGAAATGATGAATTCCTTCAGAGAAATTACAAGGGACACTTTCCTTTAGAATTTTGAAAGTGACCACTTTTATGAGAAAAAGACCCTTCAAAAAGTTGAAAGTGCCCTTCAAAAAAGTGTGTAGGACACTTTACAGAGAAAATGATCTTTCAAAAATATCAAATTGGAACAATTCCTTCATAATTTTTATTTTGAACAAAAAGTTTGAAACAATTTATTTGAGATGTGAAAAAAAAATTGAAGCAAAAACTTGCAAGAATAACGAGTAAAAGATTCCTCTAATAAATAAAATTTGAATGCTGTACTTAGCCAAAATGAAAGATGTAAAACCTAGGAGTGAAAAATGTCTAATAGGGGGTGGGGTTTATAATCTTTAACATGAATAACCAAGGGAGGAAATCTTTTTATTTATAGATTTTACAATGAATAAGGGAAAGAGAGAAGAAGCATGAGGAGAGAGAAAATGTGGTGCCACATTTCCATGTAGACCAAAATATCTACTATTGGGCATGTGACCCCATGTGTAAGAGTCAAGAGAGAATATTCTACTTTACACCATTTTCCATATCAATCCAAAATGTCCTCCTCACTCACAAATTTGAGCAATAGTGAGATTCTTATCTCCTTATGTGAATGGTCAAAATTAAATCACATGGTTATCCACTCTTTTATCTTGGTCTCCCTCTTCCCATGTGACACTAAAAATGGCACCCACTTCCTTATGTGAGCAAAAAATTCAATGGTGCAATCTTATCATCTTTCTCCATGTGCTCGTAAGCTTTAAAAATATGTTGAACAAATTTTTTCTTTCCTTTTCATGCCAACAAAAGATTCTCCCCTAGAATTATGCCCAACTATTCACCCATTGTCTTCATCCCAAAAGGAAGACATGTGACTTACCAAAGACAAGAAAGCTTGTCTACTAGTGGAGTACTATGCCCCAATCCATCACATGCACTAGATTTCATGAGAGATCCTTTGTGGGCCATGCCACATCATCGATAATCCATATCATCTATTTCATCATCAATTGTATTACCTACCACATCACCATGAATAGTGATAGTGAAAAGTGACACATGAATAATTCCTGAGTGAATAGTATCCTTTGAGTAGTGAATTGACTTCAATTATTCCCTTATATCACCCAATTTATCCTACAAGAATGAAATAGGCTAATTTTCTTCTATGATTGTCTCAATGGGAAGAAGGGGACATTACAATCCTCCTTCCCTAGGATTTTTTGCCCTTAAGTAATTACCATCTCAACCACAAATCAACTTTGAATAAACAATGTAGCTCCAATATCCCAAATTAAACTAGGAGGTTTATATGATCTTGTTTTTGATGTACTATGTTGAGACATACCTAAAAATAACACCTCCTTATCTCTACTAGACATAAGTATGACAATAATCTTCATGAAATTAGCAAACTTACCATCACATACGTTTGCCTTATCAAGTTTTCATTGCACCACTATGATATAATCTAGGAATTCCTTTAAAATATTCATTGTTCCCAAACCAAGTGTCTCTGAATAATGGTTAAAGACAAATGTAAGACTGTTATTCTAAATAAGCTTTATATATATTCTATTACAATTTTCAATATAATCCTTTGCAACATACCCTTCATTAATGAAGTTAAAGGGTTCTCCTTCCAAAAAGAGATTTGAAACAACATGTGTGTAAGCTGAAAATAATTTATGATAGTCCAAACTCACCTAATTACTCCCCAAAAATAAGATTGTGTTGGCTATAATATCCTTATGATTTAGTTAGAAGCACTTATCAACATTTCCCAAATGCCTGACACCTTCAAAATAATCCATCTTACTATTTTTTAGATCTAAAAATAATAACTAATGATCTAAATTTATCAAAATCACCAACCTAGTAGTGGAGTAATATATATAAATTTTAAGTATCCATATATAATCATGAATGATGACCATTGCATTGATCAAAATCAAATTGGAAGAGGCAAGTAAAAACTCAAAAAAACCTCCAACTAAAAGTTTTTCCACTCCTTAACTAAAATTTCCCTCAAATCCACTTATAAGTATGTAATTATAGTCATATGGTGGCTGACCTACAACCCAAAAATAGAGTCAAAGCTTAATATTTGAACTATTTCATGCAATGAAACATTTCGCTAGTCACCATAGCATTTTAACAAACTCTAATGGTAATCTCTATCATGCATTCATAGTTAAGAAACAACTCCACTATACTTGTGCCATGCAACCTTGCTATTCATTTGTACCTTAGAAGATTTTATAATACTTTCAAAATCATATTTTCTAGAATGAATCCCTCTCATGCAATCATTTCAAGTGCTATCAATATGATGAACCTTAAAATCACTAGGATTTTTGAAACTACCATAAGTTAATTCAACATCCAATCTAAGGGGTGGATTGTCTGGTGATAGGTAATCATGTTTAGACCATTGTCTTACCAAATATTCATGCAAGATAATTTTTTAACTTTGTTTTTCTACTATTGTTATGAAAACTTTAGCAAACTCAAAATATCTTTTGTAAAACCTTTCAAAGTTAGGAATGTTATTTCCTCTATGATTCATCACATTCCAAGTGACATAATCATCTTCCATCCAATTTACACATTCCTTATCAAGTGGTTTCCCTAAAGGGTTACCAGACATAAAGTTTGTCACTTCCTTGTGATATGTATCCAATTATTTAATAAGTGGTACACTACAATCATCATGCAATGATTCATCCTTGATGATTTATTATTTGTAAAAACTTTTCCCCAAATGAATATCCTTTTGGAGCTCATTAATGACTTCAATAAGTTATTTGGTTTCCATGAATACTGCATCTTCTACTTGCCCCTTATTCATGGATGCAATAGTTGAATAATTTTTATCTTGGTAGAGAGAATAGTGAGCTAGGTTAAGGTCAAGGCAAGTCCTATCAACCTCATTGTCCTTCTCTTGGTAAGCATCCATGGTCTCCTCTACAAACTTGATGACATGATCCCTATCTGAGAGCAAATGTAAATAATCTATCTTCATTGATTTCACTACTTCTTTGATAGTTTCTAGATTAGAAAGAGTGACTCCATCCTTAACTCTTTTTTGTATTTATTTAATCTCAACCTTCTAGTAGAGTTTTTCAATCAAACTTTGTGTGCTATCAAAACTTGATAAAGCTTTTACAATCTTCTCTTATAGAACCATTCATTTATCTTTCAAAACTTGACACTCTTTAGGTCCTTTATCAAAATCAAAAAAGAAACTTTGCTCAACAAAACTCAGTTTTTTTGATTTGTCCTCATTAACATGAATTTCAAAATTAGTTTCTTCTCCATTGCTAGCCTTGCTAAACTCTTCATTTTATGAATAAGCTTCATTATAATTATCTGAGTCCTCAAATTTACCTAATAATGTTTAATTTTCATACAACCTAATTTCATTATTAGTGACTTCAAAAGTCTTGTTATTTTCATCCCTTTTAGTGGTAACATCATGGGAACCATAGATCTCATAATCTTTACTGAATTGATTTGAATTTGTAACCAATGTCACTATTCTGAAACTTCCTTCAAGGTCTATCATCACAATTTCTTCTTTGTTCTCCTCATCACTCTACTCGAATAAACATGTGATGAAAGTCACTAATTTATTTTTCCCACATGTGTGATTAGGTGTCCAAAATTCTTGGCAAGTGAAACAATAATGTTCTCTCCCCAATTGATTCATGCTCAATTTAGGAAAACTTGTACTTTGTAAACCACAAGAAATCAATTCTTCTTCCATCAAATAATTGTTTAGCTTTTCCATATGTTGTCTAACCAATATCTTTAACAATTCATGTGTTGTAGGTGAAACATCTTGTTACTTCCTCTAAACAACCAATACGTTATCTAACAATAGTTTACAAATCTCATCATCCTCATCCAAAATTAGAGATATAATAATTTACGTGGAAGTTATGAAATTCTATGAATGAATCTTATTAATAACATTCCAAAAGATTTCAATTTTTTTATAAATAATATCGTCACAACAAATATCTAACATGATGTTACATAATCTTATTTTCATTAAATTTTCAAGAATTGTTACCCTCTTGTTAAAGGAAGGGATTCCAATGTCAGCCAACCCATGAAAACTTTCAATTATCAGAATGAAAAGCTCCTTCATGATAATATTGACATAAGGTTTCTTAGGAATTTTTATTCTAATAATTTCACTAAGGTAATTAGTGACTACAAGTTTCACTTCTTCATCTAAGTGTCTCATAAGCTTAGTTTTAACCAAATAAAACATTGATGGCTACATTTCCCATAGTGATTTATTAGAATATGACTAGTCTTTCATAAACAAAAAAATATACACTTCCTTTGAGTTGAACAAGGCATCCTTTGACTAATTCAGAAACTCAGGACTATTTCCTACTAGGTAAATCATTTTTCATACCTTAGATTGTATGAAATCTATAATTGACATTAAATCATGAAACTCTACTCCCACTACTTGGTATTCCTTCAAAACTTCTTCTTCACTGAGTGGATCCTTGATTTCCATCCATTTTCAAAATTTCAATTTCTAGAGTTACTAAATTCTAATAAACAAATAATAAAACTACAAAAAATGTTAGAACTCCAATAGGCTAGTAGGAAAAACTAGCTTTGATACCACTATAATATCCCCTTTTAGTACATTTAGAATAATTTTTATTTTTTTCAAGAAGAGCTTACAAAATATCACAAATATACAATTGAGAGATACAAACTAATAAAGATCCAACTATGATATTATCTGAATACTGATTACACTTGAATAAATACATAGAAGCAATGAAATTACATGCAATACATAGATATTATAGAACTCCTTACATAATGAACTCCTCTGAATCACCAACATAGTTTCTGAATGAAACCACTTTAAGTCATCTAGGGAGGATCTTTCAAAACCAAATCCATCAAACCTTAGAGTGTTTTTGTCTTCAAATATTTATTCATTCCAAGGGTTTTCATCCTTAGGAGAGTCTTAACTTTTAAGCTGAATCAAGTTCAAACTTACAAAAGGGGGAGAGGTTTATAATATCCAACATGAATAACCAAGGGAAGAGAGCTCTTTATTTATAGATTTTATAATGAAGAAGGGAAAGAGATAAGAAACATGAGGAGAGAGATAATATGGAATCACATTTCCATGTGGGCCAAAATAGCTACTATTGGGAATGTGATCCCATGTGCAAGGTTCAAGAGAGAATCTTCTACTTCCACCATCTTTCACATCACTTCAAAATGTCCTCCTCACTTAAACCTGTGAGAAATAGTGAAATGTTTGTTTCCTTGTGTAAATGGTCAAAATTGAATCACATGATCATCCCCTTTTTTGTCTTGGTCTCTCACTTCCCATATGACACCTAAAATGGCACCCCACTTCTTCATGCGAGCCAAAATTTCAATAGTGCAGTCTTTTCATCTTTCTCCATGTGCCCATAAGCTTCTAAAATATGTCCAACACTTTTTGATTTTCATTTTCATGCCAACAAAATATTCTCCCCTAAAATTGTGTCCCAACCATTTATCCCTTATCTTTATCCTAAAAGGAAGATATGTGACTTACCAAAGATAAGAAAGCATGTCTCCTAGTGGAGTAATACACTCCAATCAATCACATGCACTATATTTCATGGTATATCTTTTGTAGGCCATGACACATCATTGACAAGCCATATCATCTACTGCATGATCAACTACATCACCTGCCACATCACAATACATAGTGATAGTGAATAGTGACACATGAATAATACCCTATGAATAGTGAATTGACCTTAGTTATTCCTTTATATCACCTGATTTAGCCTATGGAAATGAAGTAGGTTAATGGTCTTATATAATTATCTCAATGGGAAGAAGGGGACATTATAGTCCTCCCTTCCCATAATTGCCTACCCTCAAGTAAATACCAAATTAACCACAAATCAACTCTGAATAGATAATGTAGCTCTAGGATCTTAAATAAATATAGGAGGTTTGTATTATCTTGTTTTTGATACACTATGTTGTAAAATACCTAAAAATAACACATCCTTATCTTTCTTGCATAGAAGTATGACAATATTCTGCATGGAATTAGTAAACTCACTATCACATACTCTTTCCTTATCAAGTTTTCATTACACCACTCTGATATAATCTATAAATTCCCTTAAATACTCACTATTTCCAAACCAAGTGTCTTTGAATAACATTTGAATACAAATGGAAGTTTGTTGTTATGAATAAGCTCCATATATATTCTATTACAATTTTTAATCTAATACTTTGTAACATAAACTTCATTAATAAAATTGAAGGGTTCTCCTTCCAAAAAGAGATTTGAAACATGTGTGTAATATGGAAACAATTTATGACAAACCAAACTCACCTAATTACTCCCAAAAAAAAGATTATGCTAGCTAGAATATCCTTTTGCTTCAACTGGAAACACTTATCAACGTTTCCTAAATTCTTGACACCTTCAAAATAATCCATATTAATATTGTTTAGATCTGTAAATGATAAATAATGATCTAATTTTATCAAAATCACCAACCTAGTAGTTTAATAATAGCTACAAATTTGAAATCTCCCTATAAATCATGAATGGTGAACATTGCATTGCTGAAAATCAACTTGGAAGAAGCTAGAAAAAACTCCAAAATAAACTCCAACTAAATGTTCCTCCACTCCTAAACTAATATTTCCCTCCAATCCACTTCTAAGAATGCAATTAGAGACATATGGTGGTTGACCTACAACCAAAATAGTAGAGTCAAAGCTGAATATTTGAATGATTTCATGCCATATTCTTAGGAATATGTTCAGATGTAATGAAATGATGGTTATTTATGTTTAGTTTATCATGGAAAAAGATTTTATAGTGTTTATTTATTTTACCTCACCACTATCAAATTTGAGATTTTTAAAACCATTTACATTTATATTATTTTACTCTTAACATCTTGTGCATATCATGATTAAGCAAAAAAATTATAAAAAATAAACATTTTAAAATAATTAATTTATTAGCTATCATCTTTTGAATCAAAATTTCTCTCATATTTTTAAATATAATATAACGATAAAAGGTTTTCTTATTATATATTTTTATTATTTTTTAATAGAAGATTGATTTATAAGCACACATGTAAGTAAGATATTTCCCACTTTATAATGATACTCTTTAAAATTTATATATTATTCTTTATTTTTGTTTGATTTTTTTTACAAAAGTGGTTCAACCTATAGTAAAACTAATAACTGTACATATATCTTAAATATATTTATCTTTAAAATGTTGATATCAATTTAATTTTCTCACTATCTATAAATGACTTATTAATTAATGATCAATATCCTCAATTTACTTATATTATTATGTTTGATTTGAAAATGTCTTTTCAGGGAAATAAATAAGTCCAAAATTTTATTATACATGAAAATTATTGTAAATTTCAAAAATAATTTTATATAATAATCAAATTTAATGTCATCGATTAATTTTTATGGACTCACAAACATCACACTAATCTACCATAGTATCCCCTCCTATTACAATTATAATATTCCTATTATCAAAATTATTATTAATGAAATAATTTTAAACAACATTTAATTCATTAACCCCTAGTTAGGTCCACATAGTAACAAGTGTCTTGGAGCAGCTGTAGTACCTAACAATTTCTATTGTAGGCAAGTTTTATTGCCCAAAAGTCTTCATAGTATAGCCTACATAGCTGGCCTTTGATTGTTGTCCTTTGAGATAAAGCCATTGGAGAAGATGTGCCACTTGAGGATTCTATCATTTTTATTCTGTGTAACACTTGAGATGGTATGAAATTACATCTACAATAAAAAAAATGTACACTAAAGACATGCATTTCTTACCCTCCTTGTATGTATCACCTTGTTCTTGCCAGCTGTTGGAAGAGGTCAGGGTCTGATATAGAAAGGTTGTGTATATTTAGGGCAGTAAGAAAAATTAACCATAACTTATTAGTATCAACTTTATCCTTTATGTATTCTATTTGAGTATCATAATTTTAAGATTCTATACCTTAGAGTGTCTAGTCATACTATTTCAATAAAATTTCTCTTAAATTCTTTGGAAGAAAGAAAGAAGAAATGCAAGGAGGGTATGGTAGAAAAAATTGATATTTTATGCACATATTGATCCAAATGATTATGGAGACTCCTCTTTGCATGGGGAGGAATGACCTATAAATAAGAAATCACTAAAATAAAGGATGAATTAGTTGGGTAGTTGGGTGGATTGCCTAACATGAGCTAGATCCAAGAAGTACACATTTCTTTGAAGGTTGTCAATCCATGATTTTAAACATTTAAGTTCTAAAAGTGAAAGATAAACTACTTGCATATATAATAAAAGATACAAAAATGAAATACAAGTGCTTAATAAGAAGATAAATGAATTTGACTAATTATACAAATAAATCAAGCGTGGTTAAGAGAATAGGGTGGTGTTATGTGATTAGGTAGGAAGTCAAAAATTAGGATTTGGTTAAGCTTAGATAGGTCAAAATATCTTACTATTGGAATTATCACACAGTGCCAGTCAGCAGTTAGTTGAGACTATCAACAGTAAGGGTAAACATCAGTGGTTGGGTAACCATCAACAGTTATGGATAGACCATCGATGGTCAAGATGACCATTGATGGTTACTATGGGTTTTGGTTTGGTTCAAGAAGCTAGTTGATGAGGTTGCATAATGAAATTCTAGAAGATGGGTTTGGGTTGGATGTTGGTTGTAGGATAGAAGTAAAGTAACTAATTACTAAAAATAGATACTTAGCTTTCTAGTTGTTGATCTAAATAAGGTTGAGGTGTGATGGTTAAAAAATGTGTTGATGGATCCTAGAGAAATTTTGTTAAAGTAATGGTGTCTTGGTTGTGACTGATGAGCAACAACACTTCAAATCTCTATTACACTCATTATTGGTTCACTGGAAGATGACCTATAAAAGAAGTTATGATATAATAATCTCTGATAATTACTGATGATTTTCACCTCCTCCTCTTCTCTTTATATATAAAGAAGGGAGACATGGAACAACTGGTTCAAAAAAGAGGTTTAACACTATATCCTAAATTTAGTCTTAACATCCATAATTATGCAAGTGGCTAAGAATTAAAAAGCAAGTTAGAGTTGATGCTAGAGTTTAACTACTCAGGAGGTTAAAACTTGACCATCGATGGTCGAGCCTAATCATCGGTAGTTAGGGGTCAACTATTGACAGTTGATAGGATAAGATTAAGTGGGTCAAGGTTGGTTAGTGGGTTAGTTAGCTTGACTTAGGTTTGCAATTGAAAGGTTGTGAAGTGGACTCTAGGGGGTCTTGTGGCGGTCTAAGGGTTAGTTTGACATGTGGAACCACAATGTGTGATTTTTAGTGTCTACATTTACTATTTATTGTTATGAAATTAGTATTAGCAAGCTGTAAAACAAAAATGGATTGTGGGTCAAAGTTTAGGTTGCCTTGAGCATAGGAGGAGGTATTCCCCCTCAAACTAGGAAGTGATGAGGTAAATAAAAATTGGGTGTAGGTTTGATGAGTGGTTAAGTTGGTGTCAAAGTGTGTGATAGGTTGGAAACTAAAGCATAAACATGTGAAAAAAGTGTGATTAAGTACGATAGACAAGATCATGCATTGACTAGGTTGTCATGGTTGGTAAAAATAAGGTCAGTGTTAGAAGGACAAGTGACAAGTGGACCATGTGACCATATTTAGGCATGGTAGTTAGGTTACACTTTTAAACAAAAGTCTCTTAGACAAGGTTAGTATAGTCACATGTATCCAAGGTAGGAAGTGATCCTAAGAAGACACAAATTGGTTGATTGGGTGTAAGGTAGCACAAGTTTAATTTGTTCAATATGGAAATTTAGTTGGTGAGGTCAAAAAAGCCAAGGTAAGGTCATTGCAAAACATGTAGTAGTTGGGATAAAGGGACCACTGATGAGGTTGATGAAGGTTAGTTATGTTTTTTGGAGAAGGTAATCTCTAGTGGTAAGTAGTTAGATTGGTTTTGGTGATGAAATTTGGTTTTCAAAATTATGGGTGGGGGGTAAAAATACCAAAAATGTAGACCATCAATAATCAAGGTTGATCATTAGCAGTTGACCTAACCATCAATGGTCATACATCAAACCTAAAAGGTTGATGGTAAAAATATCACTAGGGGTTTTATTTGTTCATTGTTCATTATGACCTTTGATGATTTCATTGTGACTTGAGCGAGAAAATCTAGTGATGGTTTGTGATTTGCTAAGAGATTGGAGTGATTGATTAAGGTATTTGTTGAGTTGACTAAGGGTGGATTGAGGATGTAGGGGGGATGAGGGAGAGTGCAAGGTTAGGTGGTGGATCTTAGGGTACCTCTATGATGGTAGTCAAGGAATGAGGTAGGCATTGTCATTGAACTGATAGTTTAGATTTAAATTAGCAAATGAATGTTTATTTGAATTTGTTTATTATTTAGTTAGATGTGGGTGGGTGTTGACCTAGATATAGGGTTTTTGATAGTGTTTTTGGTTTTGGAGTTGAGTTTGGTAGTTTAGATTCAATTTGGCAGGGGTAGGGTAGATAAGGGAGGTTAGAGTAAAGATAGGTAGAAAGTTTTAGTTATTTATGGTGTTTGGTAGGTAGTTTTATGGGGTAGAGTTTGGGTTGATCACCGATGATCACTACGTAGTGACTGTTAAAGGTCATTACCAACCATTGATGGTCATTATCGAACATCGATGGTTGATAGGTAACTATTGATGTGTCATTATGTGGTGACCATTGGTGGTTGGTCTCCTAACCATCAGTGATTGACTATAGAAATAGTCAACTATAGGTGGTCAATGAAATGGGGATGTGTTTTTTTAAGTTGTGGGAATAGTTCATAGTTGATGTTAATAGGTAATAGTTAAGGTTAATAAGTAATAGTTAAGGTCAATGGGTAATAGTTAAGGTTAAATGTTTTAGTAGAAGGTTTCAATGATAGGGTAAAGCTATGATGAAAGGCTTAGAGGAAAGGTTAGGGTAAGGGTTGTGGTTGTGGTTTAGGTTAGGGTTAAAAGGTTATGGTAAAAAGGTTAAGGTAAGGGCAGAGTTTTAGTGTATAAGGGTGTAGTTGAAGGGTAAAAGGTTGTAAGTTTTAGGTGTTTTAGGTATAGGTAATGGTTAAGATAAGATAGGCATGTCTTGTGTATAGGTCAGATAAGGCAGAGTTATTGTTAGTGAGGTGATTATTTTAAAATAGGGGGTAGGGATAAGTGGTAAAATTTTATAGGTAAAGTATATCAAATTAAGAAAACTAAATAATTAGTTTAAATCCTTGTAGGTATAGGAGTAGATACGAATGAGATACCGAGTGACCCAAATACTGGATGAGATAAAACAATGGATGATCGACATCAATTATGAGCACATGAAAGATGTGAGTCTTGGTGGTATGAGGTATTACCAAGATATACATTAGGATGCATCAATGTTAGTGGTACTCATCTAGAGATGGGATCCTACCACTAACACCTTCTTGTTTCCTACAAGTAAGATGACTATTTTGCTTGAGGATATCCAAAAGATCATGTGACAACACATATGAGGTGAGTTGATCTACCATATTGAGTGTGAGGAGAGAGATGGGTAGATGGAGATCTTGTATAGAGAGGAACATGAGTATGTGAGGTGGCACTTAGGGGGTTTCCACTACACACTATTATACCAGAGGGATAGAGATGTGAGGAGGCTATTCACTATGATGATGATAGTGGTCACATGTTATGTTATACTAGATTTGATCAATGGAAGGTTGCCATACTTGTTATTGGGCATGATTGTTGAGATGTGGTTGGGTCACATAGTGTTTGTATGGGCTTTTGTGTTATCAGTTAATATTTGCCAAGAGATGTGGGGATTCCATGCCCATAGAAAATACAAGCTCAATGTCAGTTTTCTTCTCTATTTCTGGGCCTATGAGTACATCTGGGTATTGAGACCTTTGGGGATACCATGGGAGGGTTTTGTGAAGATGATTTTAGGGCTGGATATATGAGGTGGAGAGGCAATTATGCCCTCTTAGGACTTGGAAGAGGGGCACATGACATAAAATAGTATAGGGACTGATTGGATGATTTAGTTGTAAGAGATGTGATTTGGAGACCATATGTTAGGTTTTAGTATGGGCACATTATGTGGGACACACTCGATCTCTTTAGAGATATAAATGGATCTATGGTAGGCAAGAGCATGAGATAGAGTTCATTTCATTTGATAGGGTATAGAGATATTTCATCCTCATTTAGGATATCCTCAAGGATTTCCTAAGATATAGGAGGGAGGATGCAGAGTTTCAACTACTCACTCCATAGCCAGTTCATGATGTTTATTGATCAAAAGTTTTTACTAGCAAGGATTGATGTGGATGATGTAGGTGTTATAGATGGATATCCTACATGGTATCAAGCACACTATGTTGTAATTGATTTTGGAGGTGATGATGGTGGTTGGTAGGACATGGATGTTGATGTAGGGGAGGTGGTTAATAGGTGGGAGAGGGTGGTCCAGATGTATAGGCATTGATTGTTTAGAGTGACCAGGGAGGAACAACAATAGTTGAAACACACACATCCTTGGCAAAAGTCACCATAGAAGGGGATGCATCACAAGGTTAGGTGATTACTCTTATAGAGGAGAGAGATCAGGCTAGGGCTCAACTAGCCATGGTGATGTAAGAGAGAGATTCTCTTTGACAGGTAGGAGGAGGAGTATAAGTAGCTGTGGGACCATCAAGGATTATCTTGATGTAGAGATATGTAGTCAAAGTGGAGGAGCTATGGTATTATGAGGCCTTGGTATTTAGGCATCTACCAAATGATCCCCAATGGGGAGAATATATAGTAGGTATTATAAGAGGTACTAACATAATGACACAAGGTTAGTAGGCTACATTTGTGGGAGGATAGGTAGGTATAGGAGGGTATGGTCTAGGAGATAATGGTGCTCCATGGGCCTAGATTATTATGAGACATTATATTTTTGATGTTCCATCCTATTTTGATACTGACCTATGAGCTGATGTAGTGAGGTGTATTCATATTTTGAGAGATATATACCTATTTGTATATATGGGCATCATGTTGATCATGAACTCATGGTTTATAGATATGATCATTGTATATGGTTTTTGGTTCATTGTTATGATGCTCATGCTATTTATTTATGATATGATGTTGATATGATTAGCATGCTATGGTTTATGTATACTAACCTAGCTAGGCATATGATGATATGGATCTTTAATTTATGTTCATGATCATGTTGATATGGATTGATGTTGTTTATGTGATTATGATGTGATGGTCATAGTTGATGCTTCTGATATGATGATGTGATGATACTATGATGTTGTTTATGAATGTGATCATTTACTTCATTTATAAGATGATCATGTTTATGATATTGATATGATTATGGTTATGGCTATTGGTTATGCTTGGTGGACATGATTATGATGTGATTATTATTATTATTGGTTATGGATGACTATGATGATAGTGATGATTATGTCCATGCTTAAATTTAATGAGTATATGCTTCCTCGTCTAGATTTAGACATGTGGTGGATAACATGTGTACATGACTCATTTGTTTTTGATGTATGATTAAATTATTATGGTAGATATGATAGATGGTTTAGTTGATACGATTGATCACTAGATGATGTTTGATGTAGGAGATATTTAATTCATTAAAATGTTCTTATGGTTAAAAAAATTAAAAAAACATGGTTAAATGCATTTATTTTGATGAAGGTGTTGTAATCTTAAAACACATAGAGTAGGTTGGATAATAAAATTATATGTGAAGAAAGAGAAGATAATAAGAAGACAAATCATCTTAATGAATGTATCAATCAGTATGAGAGAATAAAAAGAAGGAATGATACTTATTCTTTGAAAAAGAATAAAATAAGATGAAGTTGGATTGGATTAAGGAAAATACTCCCTTTAAATGCTTCACATTAGCATTCATTGGTTGGTTAAAAAGGTGTCTTGATCACATAATGTCAAGTAAGCTTAAAATCCCTTGATTATAGTTTATAAAAGGGAGATGGATGAAGATGGAACTTTCTTATGTGACTAGTATACATATTTTGGAAGTTACCAAAGAGTCAGTATAAACAAGTCCATGCCATATAAAGTGTAGACTAATCAATATGGGAAGTCTACTTATGAGAGTCAATTGTGGCTTCCAAACTATTTTGCTTTTTTTGATTTTGATAATGGGTCTATTGATATTTTGTTATTGTTTAGAGCAATTAGGGAAGTTGATTGATAGGAGAAGCTTCCTAGAAATTTCTATGCTTTGACAAATTCTTGACTCAAACATCCTTCAAAGGAGTGGTTCAAGTTTATGTGCTTTGTTTAAGGATTTTTATAAATGTCCTTCAAGGGAGAAGTGTACCTTATATTTAGAAAATTTTAAACATTTTTGGTAGCTATTTTTTTGAGGGAGAAGTTTTTGGATGCTAGGAATGACCCATGATTTCTTTTGGTTATGATGTTGTTTTTTCTTAACATAAAATTGTTTATATAGTCTTAAAGGTTCACCTTTATGAAGGAAAAACTAAAGCACAAGAATATTGATTAAGTGTAAAAGAGGTTTTAAGTGAAAATGACCATAGGAATATATCCTATAAAAGGGTAAAAAGTACCATGAGAATTATGCCATGGGTAGATCTGTAGTTCTCATTGTTTAAGATTAGGCTAAGATTGTGATGGATAATCACATGATTTAGTTTTAATCGATTATCCTTAAAATAAGGAGATTATTGTGGTTTGAAAACAAGGGATGAGCTTAAGTTACACAAAAGGTGATTTTGATCCTTGTTAACAAAAGAAAGGACATTTTTCAGAAAGGGAGTTATATGGAGCGGTTGCATGGATCTAAACCCCACATAACGACATCATTCTTCAAAAATTGGGTCGACGATAGAGTAACTCTCCATGGTGTCACAGTGAAGCTCATTGAGGAATTCATTGTAGAGGTCACGGGGCTTCCAATGGAGGGTATAAAATTCTCTAAGCAGACCAGTATTTCTAATGAGGCATACAATAAATTTCCAAAGACGGATGCTGAGGAGCAGCAGTTGGAAAAGAGCAGAGATTTTTTCAACCTAGAGTAGATAAAAGGAATCTGGAGAGATGTTTTATGTTGCATCCGTGAGTATTTTATCCTTGATGGTAGAAGCAAAAGATTCCATAAATTTCATTTTTGTCTTTCTTAATCATTTTAGGCATAAAGTCAGAATTTCCTTCCCTTTCTATTTGCGTTTCTCGCTGCTCCAAAGTTTGTTTGCTCATAGAAAAAATGAGTCTCACCCTATATTGCATGAAGGATTGATTCTAATTATAGAGGGTTTCTGCAAAAACAATGCCATAGTTTTGAATCCTTATTCTGACAAAAATAAGGATTCACAGAGTAAGAAGAATGAAAATGTAAAGGGGAAAGAAAAAGTTAAACCTAAACCCTCTAGTTTTAAAAAACAAATTGTTGATGAGGAAACTGAGTGGGAAAGTACAGAAAGTGCTGAGAAGGAGAGTATGGAGGAAGAGGAAGAGATAGATAGTGGGGAATCCAACTCTAATCTAGAAGGTAAAGATAACAGTGAGAATGAAAAAGAAGGGGATACAACAGAGGAAAAAATAGAATAGAAAAACTCTGATCATGAGGATAATCAACAAGTGTTGGGGGGAAGTGAAAAAGAAATGAATATTTTACTTGAGGATCTAGCTTCGAAAATAGAGAAGGAATATATGGTTCAGGATGCCAATCATGTAGTGGAGATTAGAGAACAAGAAAAGGATGATCCTGTCCACAATGAAAATCCTGTTAGTACTGAAGAACAAAAAAAAATGGAAAGGGAGGATCAAACTAAAAAGGATGAATTCAATCCAAAAAAAAACACATAAGATATTAGTGACATTTGGCAGAGTGACAATAGGCATCCCTTCATGAATTCGGCCAAATGCAAAGCAGATGCTATTCTTCAAGTTGACTCATGGATGTCTAAGGAAATAATGGGCCTTAAGAAGAGAATGGAAATAATGAACATACTCAGGAAGCTGATAAAAAAAAATCAATAATCTAGAAATGCAAATGAGAGATATTCCTATCAAACTTAAAGATTATGAGAATAATCTCAGAAGGCTCATAAAGGAAAGTATAATGAATATGGAGGAGGTTACTTCTAGCATACGTGCTGCTGCAGCAAACATTGGAAAATGAGCTAATGAGGAAATAAAATCCTTGGAGGGGCCAAGCAAGAGGACCAGACAAAGCTTGAGGAAGAAAGCTATGCAAGAGGTTGCTACTTTGGCTGCAATATCCATACAGGACACTGCTGTGATTGAAAAGGAGGTGGTGAAGATGATCCTGGAATTAGAAGACTAGGGGCTTTTTGTTTATATTGTTCTAGTCCCTTTTGTTGGATGTTATAATTGGTTTCATTATCTGGTTCTTTGATTTCTAAACTTATTTGAGTTTCCAGGTCTCTGTAAAACTTGGGGTCTTGCTTTTTTATGGTCTTGATTTGTGGTTTCAGGTCCCTGTAAAACCTGATTTTGTTACTATTTTGCAATAGGATTTAGGTTTGTTTTTCCTGTGGGACATTATTTTTATATCCTTCTTCCTTTGTTTCAGGGTTTCGGGGTCCCTTCAAAACCTGTTTTTACCTTAATCTAAAACAAAAGAAAGGACATAGATGTGAAACATTGAGGTGTTCAGGTTTTGGGTTCCCTTCAAGAGAGGATAAATGGTAAGCTTCTGATCCATACTTGCGCATTATGATATAAGGTCCAATCCAATTGAAATAAAACTTACCCCACTTTATTGTCTCCATATTGGTGACATGTTGATTTTAATTTAAGATGAGATCTCTGATGTTGAATTCTCACACTTTAAGATGTTTGTCATAAGCACATTTGATTTGTTATTGATAGAAATGAAGATGGGTAAGTATGGTTAAATGATGCTCATCAAGTAGCTCAATTTGGGTTAAACATTCTCGATGATAATCATCTTTAGAAATGATATCCTATAGGGATATGCAAAGAGAATGAATTTGGAATTCAAGAGGAAAGACTGCATTGGATCCAAAAACTAGAGAGAAAGGGGTAGCACCCATAGGGGTTCAAATGCTAGTATGATATGACCATAAGGCAAAGGGGATATGCAAATGCTAATCCTGACCAGATGCATTAACCATTTTAATTAGCATATTATTGAGAGTTTTGTTAGAGTCTTCCACCTATCCATTAGCTTATGGATGGTAGGGCGATGAGAAACTTATCTTGATGCCAAATGTGTCACAAAGACCCTAGACTTTCTTGTTCTTAAAAGATTTACCATTATCAATGATAATTTTATGTAGAACATTGAAAAGGTAGATGATGTTATGGTTAATAAAGTTTATGATATTTTCAGCCTTGGTTGAAATGAGATGGGTAGACTCTACCCACTTGGTTAAATATTTGATTGCAGTGATGATAGAGTGATGTCACTATGAATAATGGGGGTTAATTTCACCAATAAAATCTAGACCCATTTTGAGAAAGGCCAAAAATATTTGGATACTTGAAGATGATGGCTAGGTGCATGATGTAGATTGGCATGTTGTTGACATTTAACACATTTTTTCACATAATCACAATAGTATTGGTTAATGGTAGGCCAATAGTAGCTAAGGCAAATGATATGTTTAGCGATAACTAGACCACTAAAGAATTCTCCACAAATCCCATCATGTGTTTCCTTGAAAGCATGAGAATCTTTGTGACTGTGTAAGCAATGGAAGAGAACACCATCGAAGCCATGCTTATAAATAATTCCCCCTAGTATGGTATAATGGGAGATGCTCTAGATAAATGCTCTTTGAGCACTCCTAGAAAGACCAAAAGGAATGATGGCAAGGTTGAGATAGTTAAAGGTTTGTTGATACCAAAGGTTGGGTTGGGTTTACTCCACATTAAAGATGGTAGGAGAGTCTAATTTTATATAAGAAGGATCAGTAAGTCAATGGATAATGATAGATAGTTTAGATTCAGAGGGTGCATATGGGATTTGGGATGCAAGAGAAGCTATTGTATCGGTAAACTTGTTTGTAGATCATGGGGTGGCTTGGATAAGGTAATGGTTAAATGACATAAATAACACATCCACTAGTTGCTTTTACTATTGTAAAACATCATTATTACACTAGTAAGAGGCATTAATTTGATTGAACACAAGTTGGGAGTCACCAAAGATGCTAATTGTTTTGAATCCTACAGATAAAATAGTTTGGAGACCTATCACTAGGGCCACATATTCAACCATATTGTTGGTAAATTCAAAATAAATATTGAAGGATATAAGAAGAAGTTTACCATTAAGGGGGATAAGGATGATGTCAGCTCCCCCACCATGTTGACACTTTGATCCATAAAAAAACATGGTTACCTAATAGGTGAAGTTGGATCGAGAAAGGGTCATGATGGACTCATCAGGAAACTCAAGGGGAGGAGATTGATTGTCTACTAAATGTGCCTCAACCAATTGATTGGAAATAAATTGACCTTTAATTGACTTCTATTAGAGGAACTCAAGGTCAAAATTAGCTAAAATCATGAGCCACTTAGCGATACACTAATTTTGATATGGCTTGGAGTGCTTGTATTTGAGTGGGTCAATGTTGGTAATGAAAAAGGTTTTATGGTTGAGAAGGTAATGAAAAAATTTGGTGGATAAAAATACTAAGGCAAGGAAAAGTTTCTTGGTAGAGGTGTACTGAGTTTCATACTCTATAAGTGTTCAACTTATATAGTATATAGTTTACTCTTTATGCTTATCGTCATGATGTGCAAGCATTGCCCCTAAAGAAAGGTCAATGGTGGAGATATACAGGTAAAAAGGTTGATCCTCTTTTGGAGGAATGAGGATGGGTGGGAAAATAAGGTAGTCCTTAAGTGAGTCAAAGTTTTGTTGATAGTCCTTATTCCACTTAAAAGGCATGTCTTTCTTGAAAGGTGGTGAAAAGGTTGGCATCGATCGAATAAATAAGAGATGAAGTGGTGGATGGACTAAAGCTTGCCCTATAGGCTATGGATTTCCTTAAGGTTGATCAGAGGAGGCATGTCAAGGATCACTTTGACTTTGGTAGGATTGACTTTAATTTCATGAAGAGAGATAATGAAGTCAAGAAATTTACCTGATAGAACCCCAAAGATACACATCTTGGGGTTGATGTAGATGTGATAATGGATGAGTCATTCAAAGATAATTTTGAGAACAACTAAATGATCTTTTAGAAGTTTGGACTTCTTAATAAGGTCATCCACATAGTCTTCTACTATTTTGTGAATGAGGTCATGGAAGATGTAGGTCATAGCATGTTGGTAGGTTGTACCAACATTCTTCAGACCAACGGGCATGAATCTATAGCAAAAAATCCCCCAAGGGGTGATGAAGGTAGTTTTATGCTGATATCTAGGGGAAATCAAGATCTAATAATAGCCTAAGAACCCATCCATAAAAGATAGCATCTCATGTCCAACTGTAAGATCAACAAGCTGGTCAATGCTTGGAAAAGAGAAGTCATCCTTTAGGAAAGCCAAGTTAAGGTCATGAAAGTCCACATAAATGTGAAGTCCCCCAATTGCTTTGGTAATAGGGATAATGATCAAGACCCATTGGGGATAGTTGATGGGTTGGATTAAATTGATAGAAAGGAGACATTGAATCTTTTCTTTGACAAGAAGGGATATACAAAGGTGCATTATATGAAGCTTTTGTCGAATGGGTTTAGCATATCAATTGGTGATGTTATGGGTGGTGATAGTAGGGTTGATTATGGGCATGTCGCTATAGGACCAAATAAATGCTATGCTCTGGTCTTGGAGGAAGGTAGAAAAGTATTGATTCTCTGAGGAATCTAATGATTATTCAATTTTGACAATGTGTGGGCTCTCTTGAGTACCTAAGTTGACATCCACAGTAGATTAGTTCAACATAGTTAAAATCTTAAGAGGAAGAGATTTGTGGATAGAAGAATCTTCTACACTGAGGCAGGTGATAATAGAATCATCATCCTAACATTGAATGATACTAATGGTAGGAAAGTCATCTTCTACCAGCTTAGGATGAGTTAGAGGAATAGTTACAGTTTCCCATCTTTTTTATAAGTTAAGGGTCTGAGGATAATCATGTTGATGGAAAAAAATGTTATTTGGGATGACATCAAAATCTTCACATCCTAATAGAGGAGGGGTTGGTGAGGAAGGGATATCTTCCTCAAAAATGGTGATTAGAGGCAGGTTGGTTTGATTTTTAGGTGGAGTGAAACCAAGGCCATGCTTTTCATGAGGTTTTTGAGTCTTGATTGAAAGTAACTAATACAACCCATGTTCATATCAACCTAGGCCAAATCCCTTACAAGCACACCTATAGAGGTATGTATTGGGAGATTTTGGTTTATCCAAATGGGAAGACTAGAGGTGAATGGCTAAGGAGAAAAAGAGGTGGTGGAAGTATCAACTGGTTTGTCAAGTCCCCCATAGACAAAATGGGTTTAAAAAGTTGAAGGCCTAAGGGAAATAATGGATCTAATATTAAGGTCATACTTGGGTTGGTTATCAAATTTTCCATACTCTTGGGGAGTAGGGAAAGCATCAAGGGTCAAAATGTGGTATTCCACAAGCAAGAGATGTTAGAATGTCGATTCCAAGGGGTCTATTATGGGGATTTGGTATAAAAAAACTAATGAATTAGTAGATGCCTCATTGGTAGAAGAAGATGGGGCTTCATATCTTGTTGTTGAGGGCTTAATGGAGGGAGTAATGAGAATGGCATTGGGTCAGTATGCCATGTTACATGATGAGAAAGGACTCGGGTCATCTTGTATGGTAACAACTTGACCTTCATGCTCAAATTTGATACACTAGTGTAGGGTAGATGGCACACAACCCATGGAACAAATCCAAGGGCATTCCAAAAAAACATTGTAATAGAATTATCCTTACATTACATAAAAGAGTTTAGGGAGTGTGCAAGGTCCTAGATGAATATGGAGAAAAATAGTTCCCAAAGTTATGGCCATTGTGTCATTAAATGATTGGAGTAATACTAAGGTTATGACATGATGTTGTTTGGTAATTTGAGCTGATCATAGGAATGGAAGGAAATAATGTTGATACTTGAGCCCCCATCAATCATAACCCATTTGATGTGGGTTTGGTTGATGTATGCAGTAATGAAGAGAGGGGGATCTAGATCATCCAAATGTATAGAGGGTATTTACAAATCCGTGAAGGTGACAAGGTTGGAGCTAGAGAGCACCAATAAATGCTGCTACAAGTTACAGGTCTTTTGGTTGGACCTATATGGATTTTAAGGCCTCTATCATTTATTATCAATGATGGAGTGAAGTAGTTATTAGTTCATATAGACTCATGTTTGCCAGTGTTTGGTGAAGTTATTTTAGAACCACTCTTCGGATCGATTCAGAAGGGTTAAATTGAAAGGTACCCAAGATGGATACCTTGGATTTGTTTGATGATGAAAGTATTTGGATTTGGTTAGGTTGAGTGGTGAAAGAGGGATACACCCATGAAATAAACATTTTTGACTTCCCCTTATCCTTATGTTGATTATGTGATCATGTGATCACATGGATAGTATGGATTTGGGTAATAGTTAGGGTAATAGATTTCTTTGGTTCCTCCCCACTTTGAGGTAAGAGTGGGGAAGTAGGTAGGTGTATTTGTTGATGTTTCTTGGATCAGTAATGGGCTCATGGGAGGTTCATCTGACAATAAGTCATACTTATGATACAACCAATAAATTATGGTTTGGAGAGATTTATAGTTCTCTGTGTCATGCCCAGGTGTTCTATGATATAAACACACTAGGTGGTCATTATACCAGGATGGTTTTGGACTAAGCAGGTCAAATGGTTGGATGGATGGTAAGGTTAACTAAGAATATTGCAATAACCTTTTAAAGATGGTTGTGTAAAACTCGATCAAAGGTGGAACAGTTATGGAGGTCTTGGTTTTGGTGGTTGGGTTGGAAGCCTTGTTAAAGGTAGGCTTGATGGTATAAGTTTTGGGTAAAAGAACATTCTTGGTTGATGGTTTTATTTTTGGTAAAGAGGTCGATAGCTTGGAGGTAAAAGGTTTTGAGGTAGGCGATCTAGTTATGGATGGTTTAGTGAAAATAGGTGTGGATGAAAGTAGGAGTGATGGTGTAACCAAAAGTGGTGGTTGGGTTTTGATTGGGATGGTTGGTTTCCCAATTAAGGTAGAGGGATGAAGTCCCAAAATATAGGGCAAAGTTAAGAGGGGAGGCAGAGTTTAAGTTTATTGGTTTTTTAGGTGGTTTCACCTTCTTTTTTGACTTAGTCTAGGATTCATTTGATAGATTTAGTGGGATTAAATTCAAATTTATTGATGGGTGAGTAAGATTCTAAGTTGGGAATATGCCAAGGTTTTTGGTGTGCTTGGTTGGAATAGTAGAGGTGATTTGGTTACTTTAGGTGAGTTTGGTTGTGATGGTTCTACTATAGTTTGGTTGGTAGAAGTATCCAATGGTGTAGTTGGGATGATAGTGGAAATGGTAGGTTGTTCTAATAAATAAAGACCTTACTTGGTTATATAAGAAAGCCCAAGCTATTAATAAAAGGTGGCTTGATCCAGGTTAGGTTTGGATATAAAGTCTAGGATTTTAACTAGTCTAGAGAAAGTTTTATAGATGAGTCGGAGTCCCTCGGTAGTGGATTCAAAGGATAGGCCCAAAGTTTGAGAGGGAGGAAAGGTTACCTCATCCTTTTCCTGATTAAAAGGTTCCATGGTCTAGGAATGTAATTCCTTGATGGGAAGTAAAGGCAAAGTGGTTTCTTCCTAAGGAGTGCTTCCTAAAGGAAGAGTGGATTGTTTTATGATTGAGGAAAATGGTAAAATGGTAATGGTCGTCTCCTCTAGTGTGAATATGAAAGGAGAGGTTGGTGACTCCACTATATCAATAAGTAGAGTAGGAGAAGAGGTGATTTGGTCAATGGTTACCTCAGCAATGTGTTCACCAAGAACCATATTGACAGTATGGGCCGAGTGGGTATGAGAGGATTCTGCTTTGTTTTCATTGTTGGTGGAAGGAGAGTGGTTGGGAAATTGTTGTCTAAAGATGTCAAGTTATTGGTTTGAGGTGCATTAGGGCTATCCAACAGAAGTTCCCCCTTGTAAATGAAAGTTTGGACAATGTTATTGAAGGTATCGCACCTATTAACATCATGCCCAATGACTTGTGGAAGACACACAATTCATTCTCCTTATACCAACCAAGTAAAGGATAAGAAGAATCAAATTACTATGGAGGTTTGATAAGAGGGAGCTATATGATATTAAATTTTAACAACTTCTCTAAGACCAAAGCATATGACTCCCTAAGCAGAGTAATTTGGTTCTGGTTGTTGCAGTTTTGATTCATGGTGTTTTGATTAGAGGACCTGGAAGAGTTAGGCTAGTTAACAATGGATGGAAGAGTAGTTTTAAGGACAACTACATTCACGATCCCCTTGTTTTTTGTTCTAGTGTTGGTTTGATTATTGGGTTTAGAGGAATAAGCCTCATTTAATTTTAAGGTAGAGTTATTATTTATTAACTTCAATTTTCCATCATCAATGGCTCTATTTTTTAGTTTGCATGCCATGGTAAAAGCTTCATCAAAAGTCCTGAAGCTCTGAACCCATAATGTAGAAGAAATGTGTTTAGCACATGCTCGAGTGAAAAGTTTAATTATCTCGGGTTGGGGTAAGGAGAAATAAATTTGGTTTATCAGTTTCCTCTAATGGGTTACGAAATCAGCAATCGACTCATCATCAAATTGATGAATGGAGTAGAGATCAATGATGGAAACCTTCTTGGAGATGTTTATAGAAAATTGATATAGGAAGGTTTGATCCATTTGGGAAAAAGAAAAGAGAGAATTATTTGTGATAGCACTATACCAATCTAGTGCAAGACTAGATAAAGACATGGGGATGGTACAAAGAAAGAGATCATCATTGTAGACAATCAAATAGCATGAATGCCTAAATGATCTTAGGTGTTGTTGAGGGTTTTTCTTGCTTTGAAATTTCAAAAATTTGAGAATTTTCCATTGATGAGGATAAGGTCAAATGGGTGAATGGGTTCATTAAAAATTTGGCTATATGGTAAAAGATTATGAGCTCTAGAAATGGATGACTCTAAATTAGTCATTTTGTCCATTAGCATTTTTATCAGGTCAATTTGGGGTTGCGTAATTCCAAAGATGTAAGGTGCATGCTATTGAGGTTGGGTAACTTAATGATAGTTAGTGGGAGGTTGAGAAGTTACCACATATTGGTATGTGGGCACAGATGGTTGAGAATATGTCACATAAGGAAATGTAGACATAGGTGGTTGGGTAGATGTTATATATGGGTAAGTAGATGCAGGTGGTTGGGTAGTAGGTAGAGGTACATACCCTTGTGGGTTAGGGATGTAGCTTAGGTTTGGTGAAGCAGGAACCTATTGAGGGATTAACGAAGGTTAGGTAGGAGGTATGGTTGGGTTTGTAGGTAGAGGACAGGTGGTGACTTTGGTACTAATGGGTGGTAGGGTAGAAGGTATAGAAACCACCAAATTTTAGAGTGGATTAGTGGTTAGTGGATTGAGGATAGCCAGAGGAAGGGTGTCAATGCTAGTAGTGGGTATTCCAGTGGTGAGTGGAGTATAGGTGGTTAATGGTTGGGTTGATCCTAAGGTAAAAGATTTATTGGTTAGGGTGGAAGGTGTTAGGGTGGTTAATGGTTGGGTTTTAATGGTGGCAATAGAAGTGTCACTCATAAGGTGGGAAGGCATGCCATAAGGTGGATCCATAAGTGGAACCAAAGTAGGTATATGGTGAGACATGGTACTGAGATAATGTTGAAGGGCCATAGGATTTTTGTATAAGAAGGCAATGAAGTTTGTATCCTCTTAGGCAAAAACCTGAGGGAAAATGGGACTTCTCGAAGGATGAGGAGAACTCTCTACTTCTGAGATGTACTCCATGGATGAGGAGTTGGATAGTTTGAAAGTGGATCTTGACTTGCTTGGTTCCTTCATTATTGCCAAGTCAAAACCATGCAAACAAGGGAAAAATGAAAACATAAGAAATCTCATAACTCAAACAAAGTGAAGAAAAAAAAGTCAAGGAAATAAAACACACACTAAAAGCATGTTAAATCTTAATGTTCTTTTTAGTCTCTTTTGTGGCTTATGCCTTAAACTTTAATAATTGTGTGACTCAACTTTGGTTTGTAGAATGGGTATTAGATAAGAAGTTTATGGTTGGTTTCAGGTGGTTTAGGCTCTCAAAGGGATCTGTGTTGGGAATTAGTATGTGGCTTGATATTGGGGTCTACCCCTCACTTCACACATGATAGTGATAAGAGTGTCAGGTGCTTATCCAATATATATCAATTATCAGAGATTATACTCAACCAGAGAGCTAAGTTTTGGTTTCTCTTCTTAGTAATGATATCCAAGTGAGATAACTAATGGGTGAAGGTGACTGCTAGGTGATGAAATCCTAGTCGGTCCTTATGTCAAATATTTTGATGTTTGATTAGGTATAAGTGGTTTGGTCTTGTGTGTGTGATAAAAAGTGAATCTATGGTTGAATTTTTTGCTTTAATTAAACTATGAGCTAAAATTGCAAGCAGATAATGTATGATGTTAATTTTAAATCCAAAATTAAATTTTTGATTTCGTTGTATGAGCATAAAACAAGAAGAAGAGCACTTAGATGTAAACTAATGAACCCAAGTGAAGACTCAAGGGTCCCATCAAGCGTGCCAAAATATTTTTGTAAGATTTCACTTATATTATTTGGAATAAAGAGAGAAGAAACTCGAGGAGGGTATAGAAAAATTTGATTTATTGTGTGCATGTTGATCCAAATGATTGTGGAAACTCCTCTTAGTCTGGGGAGGAATGACCTGCAGATAAGAAAGCACTGAAAGAAATGATTGATTAATTGGGTAGTTGGGTCAATTGCCTAGTGTAAGCTAGATCCAAGAAGTACACGCTTCCTAGGAGGCTATCAATCCACACTTTTACAAATTAAATTCTAAAAGTGAAAGATAAATTACTTGCATATATAACAAAAGATTCTGAAATGAAATACAAGAAGTGCTTGATAAGAAGATAGATGAATTTAACTAACTATATCAATAAATCAGGGGTCGTTCATAAAATAAGGTGGTGTTCTATAATCAAGTAGAAATTTAGAAATTGAAATTTGGTTAAGGTTAGATAGATCAAAATAGCTTACTGTTGGAAGTATCACATAGTGACTATCGATAGTTGGGTGAGACCATTGGTGTTTAGGGTGACTGTCAATGGTTGGGTAACTATCGACAGTTATAGACAGACCATCGACGGTTAGGGTGACCATCATTAGTTACTATGGATTTTGGTCTAGTTCAAAAAGCTAGTTGATGAAGTTGTAGAATGAAATTTTGGAAGATGGGTTTGGGTTAGATGTTGGTTATAAGATAGAAGCAAAGTAACTAATTATTGAAAATAGATACATAGATTTTTGGTTGTTGATCTGAAGAAGGTTGATGTGTGATGGGTATAAAACTCGTTGATGGACCCTAGAGTAATTTCGATAGAGTAACGATGTCTTGGCTATGACTGATGAGCAGTAACACTTCGGATCTTTGCCACACTCATTGCTGGTTTACTGGAAGAAGACTTGCAAAAGAAGTTCTTAGACAAGAAGCTCTTATAATTGATAATGATTTCACCTCTTCCTCTTCTCTTTATATAGAAGGAGGGGAGAGGTGGAACAATCAGTTCAATCAAGAGGTTTAACATCGCATCCTAAATTTAATCTTAACATGCATAATTATGTGAGTGGCTAAGAATTAAAAAATAAGTTGGAGTTGATGCTAGAGTTTAACAATTTAGAGGATTAAAACCTGACCGTCGGTAGTTGAGCCTAATCATCAATGGTTAGGGGTCAATCATCGATGGTCGATAGGGTAGAGTTAAGTGGATCAAGGTTGGTTAGTGAGTTAGTCATCTTGACTCAGATTTACAATTGAAAGGTTACGAAGTGAACCCTAGGGGGTCTCGAGGTGGTCTAAGGGTCAGTTCGACATCTAGAACTATAGTGTGCAATTTTCTAATGTCTACACATACCACTACCATAGGCAACAACTGATCATTAATCCTACACATAACCAAGGTTTTATCTACAACCCAACATCAATACTGAGTATTTAATATTCTAATGCTGACGATTAGGTTCCTTTTTTTAAGTTTTAGTTTATAGGTTATGAAACCCTATCCCAACTTATTGTAGTATTTAGTTTTAGTAGAATTGTATGGAGGAAAATTAGAAAGAGTAATGAGGTGGTAGGGAAAAGGGAAAACATGGGATAAAGATGATGGTTATTGAATGCAATGCATGAAAAAAATGGATAGCCTTCATGAGAAAAAAAGAGGGATATGTCATTGGTGGAGGTAAAAATCACGTTTGTTAAAAAATAGTAGTAACATAGAGAGTACATGTGCGCGGTGAGGAGATGAAAAAGTATATACTGAGTGAATTTGAGTTCGACAGTTTGAAATCTCGTATATCCTTCATGTTAATATGGACATAAGAGAAGAAAACAGAAACAAAACTATATGGACTGTATTGTATGCTGAAGTGCTTACTTCACTGTGATGGTATGGGATGGGCTGGAAAAGTGGGAGTGGGGGGCCTTGGTTGGTCTATCAATTCATAAGGCAACCTTCTCAATAATTTAGTCAAGGAGTCACATAAAAGCAACATGAATTTATGCAACAAAAAGGCAACCCACAAACCCTTTCAATCCTCATGATTGAGCATTTGGGCAGTTGACTTGATATATCAAAACCATTAGGTCATTCGGACTAATTAAAAATCATTTTATTTCTGTAAAACATGACAACTCAAGACTATCACAGGGAAAGGCATTTTCTATAATGACCATAGGGAAACTCAGGTTAAAACTTGCCAAGACATGTGGGTTAAAGAAATTAAGTCAAAAAGGCTAAATGTGCTTTAGCCGAGGGTTGACGAACGTTAACACTGGGAGACAATTGACACGTGTTGATTTGTTGTTCCCTGTCAGTCAGCGCAAACAACATTCAAAACTAAGATGAAAATTTGAAGAATAGAAAATTTTTAAACCCTAGTTTAGTCTATTTTTGTATCCGCCTCGTCTGAAAATAATAAAAAGATTTCGGATAGGGAACAAATTTTATGTCTCAGTCCTGAGTTCGAATTCCAGCGATAACAGCGTTTAAATTCACAAGGAAATAATAAAGATTTGTGAGATACTAAAGCTAACGATAAGAGTAATTTTTTCAAGAGTTTAAATAAAAATAGAAAACCATGAGAGAAGATTTTGAGAGATTTTAAGTGAAAGTATAAAAAATTTAGAAAAGTTTTTGAAAGATTTTTAGTGAAAGTAGAAGAAAATTAAGAAAGTTTTGCAAAAGAGAAAAGTTTTTGAGAGGTGTTTTTAAACAGAAAAATAATCAGAAAAGATGGTGACTTTTAAAAATAGAAGTTGGAGTAAATTAGAAAAGATTTCGAAATATTTTTATTAAAATTATAAGTTAATGCTGAAGAAAATTCTAAAAGATTTTAGAGAAATTTTTAATGGAAGTAGAAGAAAATTAGAAAGGTTTTGAGATACTTTTAAGAATAGTAGAAGAAAATGAGATTTTGAGTAAAAGTAGACAAAATGAGAAAACATTATGAGAGATTTCAAGTAAAAGCAGTTGAAAATAAGAAAAGATTTGTGAGAATGTGAGTGATTTTAATCCCTGTTTCAATTAATAAATAACTATTTTTTAAATGATTTTCATTAAACAGAAAATGTTCAAACAACCTTTCATATTTTAATATATCTTTCAAATTTTATGGAAGTATCTAAACATTTTAGAAATGGATAGCTATATATTTTAAACATCAAAATATTATACTTATAACTTCTTTATTATAATTTATGTAAGGAATAGGAGACTTGTAAGGAATAGGAGAGTTGAATTTAATAATTTGGGGTATTACATACTAAAATTTAAGATTTTTAAAAAAAAAATTATATTATTTTAAATTTTAACATTAAAAAATAATTTAATATTATTTTCGAGTATAATTTTTTAATTTTTAATTATTATCATATTTTTTGATTAAATTATATCACTCAATTGTTTAATTTAATTAAAATATTATAAAGGTTTTTAAATAAATTTATATTAAATATAAATTTAAAATAAAATATAAAATTCATACTAAATATCTATTTCTATTTAAAATATTATTAATATTAAGACATTTTTTTTTCCACATAATTTTATGTATAATAGAATTTAAAGAAAATAAAAAAAAATACACACAAATTAAATTTAGATCCTGTTAAACTGATTTAAGCTATTTCTTATAACCTCATAAATGGAACAACCTTTTTCCTGAAATACATTGAAATAAAATTAATTTCTACATATATCTCATGTCGCCTTGGAATATAAAGTGTTGCCTAATACACTCAATTTTTAATTATTTGGCCGAAAAAACTATTCCAACTCGAATAATTTGAAATGTGAAATGTAAGTCCACATTAGCTTTCCAAAACTTGGTCCTCCAAAAAGTAAAATAATATTGTTTTGTTTATTATGGAAGTTGGATAGAGTGGCGTAGTTGTGTTGTTAATTTTGAATTAATTTTAATTTGATGTTCGATTTTATAATTTAAATTTTTACATATTGATTTTTTCGATATGATAATTATAGTATTATTTAGATTTATTATAATTAAATGAAGCCTCAACATAAAAAAATATATTGAATTTCACATACATTATATTCAAAAATTGATATATGATGAGTTTATTAATTTTAAATTTTTCCAAACAGATAATAAAATTGTAAAAATATTTACAAAAGGGATAATTCAATGATTCCTCTATCCTTTCTTTCATTAAAATGCATATCAAAAAAGATATTAGTATATTTAAATACTCATACACTATTGTATAATTTTAAGATACACTATACTATTTATTTCTAATTCATAAGTAAATATTAATTAATAAACACTTATCCACAATATATCATTAAATAATATTATCAATTAAATAAATACTTAATAAATATTTATTAATAATATTTTTATGAATAATTATACACAAATTAATATCTTCTTATAAATTAAATATAAATATTTCTTAAAATTATACAATAATATATAAATAATTAAATACCTATAAATTAATATAAATATTATTAATACTAACAAATATTTATAATAACCTTTATAAGAACTATAAATATTTATTCTAAATATAACAATATTAAGAAAGGGGCCAAAAATATGTTCATTAGGCTCTAAATACCAATTCTAGAGACCAATGCCTAAGTGAAAAATGCCTACCAAGTCTATAGATACTTTACGGGCAATAAACCTAAGTTAATTTTGAAATGGATTGTATCTTCCAGTGAAACTAGATGCACCTTCATATCTTCACAAAACTTTGATCATGAAGGTAAATGAACCCTCGTCATTAAATGCATACTTCTAACCTTTTTCTTTCAAAATCTAAAGGTCTAAAACTATTTGATCGTGCTTTTTTTTTAAAAATTCTTTTTAGTAATAGAATGTTTATAAAAAAAAAATCTCTTGTTTTATTGATTATGATTAAATGCCAACTTACAATAGAACTATCAAATTTTAAAAGTTTAAAATTATTTAATTATACAATAAAATGTTTAAAAAAAAAAATCTCTTGTTTTTATTAATTATGATTTCATGTCAATTAATAATAAAACAATCATTAAATCTTGTTCATTCTATAATCGGATTATGTTTTTATAAAATAAAATGTTTATAAATTTTATTTTTTTAATTTATTGATTGATTTAATGAGAAAGAAAATATTTTGGATTCATCATTTGTTACAAGTCACATCCAAATTTATTATGAAATTGGTCCCGTGTTTAAAAATTGATTAAATTTTTTATATGTGATTTTTTCCATATTTGAGTTTTTCCATTATTTTTTTTGAATTTATATTATTATTTAAAAATTAATGATTTTTTCCATAAAAACATGACGATGTTAAGGTTTTTTCAAGTTCTCAAAATATTTTAATTTATTTTAAAAATTTCTTTTTTTATATTTTTATATTTTCATCTTTTATTTTTATTTTTATATTATTTTTTATTAATTTTATTTTAATGTGATATTTTTGTTTTCTTAAATTCTTATAATATTTTAATTTATTTAAATTTTTTATTTTTTATATTTAAATTTTTTAATTCTTTATTCTTTATTTTTATATTATTTGATTTTAATGTAATGATTTTTCATCTTTAATTTTATTTGACACTTGACATTGGGTGTTTATGAGTTTATTCTATTTTGTTTAGACTTTTCAATTTTTAGTTGATAATATTTTAATTTTTTTTCTTCTTAGAATTGTGTTTAAGTTGTGATTAACATTTAATTCTTGTTTTTAATCAATACATTATTTATATTTTATAATTTTGAGGAGTTGGTATCTTCAAGCCTTCTTTTTATTTTGTATGATTAATTAATATTTATTTTAATCTATGATCTATTTTTAATTGAATTTTGAAATTAACATGTCAAAAAATACCTAGACCTCTTAAGAATGAATGGTTATATATTTTGAATGTTTAAAATATTATACTTTAAATTTTTTCATTATAATTTAATATACAAAGGTAATCCAATACCTATTTGAAATATGAAATTTTAATACTCAATCATTATTATAATTGTTAATTAAATTATATTAATTAATAAAATTATTTATCTAATTTATTAATATATATATTTAAAAATTATTACATTTTTTAAATATGAAATTAAAAATAAAGATTTTTTTTTTTTAAATATATTATTTTAATATTTAAAATATGATTAACATTAGAAAATAATTTTTTTAATATGTACCATACAATTGAAAGATAAAGGTACATGTAAATTAAAATTTAGATCCCGTTAAACTAATTTAAATTCTTTCCTACATAGAATTAAAGCACAATAAAATTAAATTCTAACTATATTTTTTGAAAATGAATGGTGTATTGCATCTGGTCAAAATTAATATACTTTGATTTTGAAGTTTTATACACTCAATTTTTCATTAGTTCTCATTCAAGGAAAAATAAATATAACATAAGAAATATATTCCCTGCAAAACATGGCTGCAAGTTATTTGGCCCAATGAATTTCAGGGTTACCGAAGGATCTGTTCACCTCGGCTATTTTGGAATGAGAAATATCCTCCTATGCTTTCAAACACAGAAGACAGAAAGATGAATGAACGCGTGTTTTCTTAACTTCTAAAGAAAAAAATAATTTGAAGAATGAAAAGTTTCTTTATCCAGAAACTCCATCGCCGAGATTAAGGCATAGACTCAATTTTTTTCATCCAATAATTGACATATGTATTGATTGGACATTTCAGAAGTCCATAGTAAGATTTATTTGTAAGACTATACACTATTACTTCTGAGTATAGTAAACTGGGACACATCTGCATTAAAATCTACATAGACAGTCTGCATGCACTCTCAATTAAGTTCATTATTTCTAATGGAATACTCCACCCATAAACAATCACTTCAACAAGTACATAAGGATTGTGGTTCTGAAAGGTTTTAGATGAAATTGAACTTACACTGATTTTTTGTGATAATGTAAGTGACATTAAATTAGTCATGAATCTAGTGCATCACAAGGTCAGAGCATTTTGATTTGAAGTACCATTTTATTCGAGATTTGGTTCAAAATAAGGATATAGAATTGAAGTATATAAACACACAGGAACATGTTGCAGATATTTCACTAAAGCTATTGTAAAAGTTTAGATTTTGAAACTTTGAGATTAAATTGTTAGTTCACTCAACATCATTGGGGAAAATGTTGGCTAATTATTGTTGAGTCTTAGTTCTACAACAACTTCATTCATGTAATTGATTTAATAATCAATTGATATTTAATTAATCTATTTTTAGAATAGTAAAGCCTTAGAAAGGCTCGAAATGACTTTAGTTTATATTTCATATAAGTTGTTATTTAAATAATTTTAGAATGTTTTTATTTATTTATTAGAAAAGCATGTTCACATTAAATTCAATAAATATATTATATTTGATTTTTATTATAATGGATAATGATATTAATAAGTTCAAGAAGTTATTTTATTTTGGTTATTTTGTATTTATTTTGATTATGCATATTATATACATTTCCTTGTCTCTTTTTTCTATGCAGTGATTGATTTATATATATTTAAAAATATTCAATTTGTAGGTAATGATAAAATAGATAAATGACTGATTATTTAAAAAAGTTATTGATATTATCCAATTCATCCAATTTTTTACGACAATCATATGAACTATTAAAGTATGTATTTTAAGGTGTTATAGTTTTCATTCAATGAAAATAATTTTTTAACTATAGACAATTAAAATGTTTGATTTTTCTTATTATTCTAATAATTATAAAGTTTGACATACAAAAATGTTGGAATACTTATTAAGATGTTATTATAAGATATCCCAAATACTTGTTGATGATTGGATTAAAAAATTGTTGCCAGTTTAAAATGATGTGACTAACTCAAAATTAATAAGTTTATATTTTAATTGATAAATTTCATTGGTATATGTGTTCTTCCATTAAAAAAATCAAACTTCGATATAAATTTTACTTGTCAAAATTCTCCACCAATCAATAAACATGTTAGAATGTTTCTTAAGATGTTATTATAGAATATTCCAAATGCTTGTTGATGATTGGATTGATAAATTGTTGCTAATTTAAAATAATGTGACTAAGTCAAAATTAATAATTTTTTATTCTAACTAATACACTTGTAATTTTGTTCATCCATTAAAAAATTATCAAACTTTGATATAAATTTTACTTGTCAAAATTCTCCACCAATCGAAATTTGCTATTAAATTTTTTTGATTTGAATTTGTAAGAATATATATACATGAGATTAAAACTAAATTTAGAAACCTAGGTGGAGAAATCAGAACCTAACTAGGTGAAGATTACATCAACTACATTGGGTTTGATAATCTTTTTTATACAAATTCTATTAAAAAAAAAAAAAATGTAACCAAATAAGAAAATGTTTTTAGTTTCAAGCTAAATGATTGCAATTATTTAGGTTGACATAACACCAAATAAATCCCTCCAAATTAATCTACATAACATCAAAGTATGGGATTGTTCTAGAATAAAAGTAAAGTGACATTTATGTAGCTCCTACCTGTAATGTTTTTATCAAAGGTCATAGCATAACATAAAAGGTGGAAGATATTAACATAGTTTAAGAAGATGGAAGATATGAGGAATATAAGTTCATAAAATATTAAGAGAAATGATAATTTAAAAAAAAATAGATAAATGATTGATTATTTATAAAAATGTTTGATTTGACTTATTATTTTAAAAGTTCTAAAGTTTGACATGTAAAAATGTTGAAATATTCTTTAAGTTGTTATTATGAAATATTTTAAATGCTTATTAACGATTGGATCAAATTTTTATTGTCAATTTAAATTCATGTGACTTTCTCAAAATTAATAAGTTCATATTCCTACTAAGAAATTTCACTCATATTTATGTTCATTAATTAAAAATAAATAAAATATTAATAAAAAATCTATTTGCTCAAATTATCCACCAATCAAATTTTACCACTAAAATTTTAACATTGAAATAATTTTTAATTTAAAAACATGGGAATATGACCAAATTTATAAATAGAGTGGTTAAAGTGAAAGTTGACTAAGTGAATATTACATTAACCACATTATGTTGGATAATAATTCTTGTACAAACTTCAAATGTTTTTTCAGTGTAACTCAATAACAAAGTGTTTGTTTTTTTTAGATTATTTGACTTAAAATTGTTTGGGTATACAAAATATATAAGATGAAATAAATCCCTTCAAATTATTCTACATAACACCAAGGTAAACAAGTATTATCAAATATAAATAAAGTAAAATTTATGTAGATCTTACTTGCAATATATTTATCAAAGAGCATAATAGGGTATAAAAGGTAGAATATATAATCATAGTTTAAGAAGGTGGAGGATATAAGAATTTTAAGTTCATAAAATATTTATAAACAATTATAACTTCTAAATATTGAAAAAAATGGATAAATGATTGATTACTTACAAAAATAATAATTGACAATACTTAATTCACTCAAAAATCTCTATGATAATCATATGAACCATTAAGTCATGCACTTAATTATATATATTACATTTTTTTAATTAGGAAAAGGAGAAGTTTTTGAATTTGGGAGGCTTTAAGCAATCCTTGGGACCCCAACCAATCTGCCAATTTTCATTGTCCTAAATGACAAGATACTCTTACAAACATGTCTATAGAACCAAATACAACTTTGTTCTTACAAATATATTATAAAGTTAATGAAAAAATTAAGATACCTATTAAATATCCTAACACCAGGAACATGGATGCCTAAAGTTTCTGAACTAGGAGAAACCACCTCACAAAAACCATATATATCATATGAAATTTCAATTATCTCCAAGCAAGTTGAGGGTACTAATATAATTGCCATTTAAGTATCCCAAAATAGATGTTGCCTTTAGCCTTATTACATGTCAAGATTTTATTATTATGTTTTATAGGTGAAGAATTTACAAATTATCAAATAATAAATAGTTTGAAATATTTTATTTGTTTAAACTGTTGTCATCAATTTGATAGTAAATTTTAATTAAAACAAAGTTGTATGATGTCAAAGTGTATGCATGCTTAAATTGATTATCAAATAACCAAAGTCAAATTTTAAGTACATGACGAGATACTTCAAAAGTTCGATGTTAATGGTTTAAAGTATGACATTTCTTATACAATGGATCTAGTGCACAGGTAAGAGTTCGGTAGCAATAAATGAATAAGATCTTACCCTACTTATATAATTTGTTGTCAATAATAAAATTTCAAATTAGATGACACTCTATCAAGTAGACCTGAAATTTTGGCATCTTTTTGAACTGCATTTATGTATGTATGAGGTTGATTAGGGATGGAGGCAACCTACTTTTACAATTTTGCAATCCCCATAGAGTTGTGAAGAAGGTTATGTGATGCCATCTCATATCCCTATAAGAGATGGTAGTTGGGTAGTATATATGTATATTTATCTTTAATAATTGAATGTAATGTAATTTCATGGAAATTGTATTTTTCATTTATTTTTATTTGGTATAATTAATTTATACAATATAAGGTATTATTAAAAAAATTAAAATTAAATATTAAATTAGATAGGCTTTATTTTTAATTATCAAAATTCAAATCTCAATAAATATTTGATAATATGTTAACTTCTTAAAATATATTATAAAAATGAGTTCCCTCATATAAAAATGTTAATACAAATCATGAAGTATATAATGACATACTAAAACTAAATAAATTAAAATAAAATAATTCTAGAAAAATTTAACACAAATTAATAATGAAAACTCAATACATCAAATGTTAAAATCAAAATAATCAACAAAATCTTAAGGAATTTATTCTAAAACTAGAATAAAAAAACATATATATATATATATATATATATATATATATATATATATATATATATATATATGAAATGCATTCAAATATCAAAAAAATTAAAAGAAGAAATAATGAAACATTTTAATGATTCAATAGATTTAATTAATTTCATTAGTGAAAAGTAAAGGAAAGTTTTTTTTTTTTTTTTTTTTGGCTTGTTATTAAAATTATCTTGTGTTTTATTCATTAGAGGTCATTAGAAGAACACATTGTAGTATAAATCATGTTGTTCCATCATCAATCAAAAGGTATGTACATCAAAATATATCTTTAGTTTTTTTATTCATATTATCAATGCATTTAAATATTGAAAAAATTAAAATTAAAAAATAATGAAACATTCATCAAACCCATAATTGTAGATAAATATGAAAAAAGAACACAACCACAAAATAACAACATTGACAATGTTTTGACTAAACACCATCTTTTTCATAGTCAATAATTCAAGCTGTAAATGTTGTAAATTTCCTATTTGACACATTTAACATTATATTACATTTTAAATATACACCTTTAGAACTAATAAATATAATTATTAACCACTTCTTATATTATTTACATGTAGGTGATCCAAATGCAGTTAAATCATATGAACTAGAACTAGACCTTGACGATTTATAAAAATTACATAGAATATGTGACAATGAAATTATTTCCATAGAATTTGAATAGCTACCTTAGATACATCATTTATAAATGAAAATATTGGCATTTGTAAATGATTTTCACACACATTTATATGGGCTTTAGCATCCATTTAAAGCTAGTATAGTGGCATAAATATTCATGAAAAATGTATAAATTTTTTGTATCATTCCCAAAATCATTATGAGTGATCATGATCCTATCTTCGCTAGCATATTTTGGATTAAACTATTTTATGCATGGGGAATAAAAATCATACATAATTCATCTTATCATCTAAAATGGCCAAACAAATTGTGAATAAATTTCTAGATAGATATCTATGTTGCTTTACCAAAAAAACACAAGCACAATGGTCTAAATGACTTTCAAAAGTATAATGATGGTATAACATGTCATTTCACATAGCAAAAAGTAAGAATCAATTTGAGGCTCTCTATGGATAACCCACACCTTATACTACATATTATTTTAAAGGTCATCCCAAAGCCCACATGGTTGAGGATCATATTCAAGACTAGTAGTAAATGCTTCAATTCCTTAAGGATAATTTGGTTGTGGCTCAAAATAAGATGAAATAATAATCAAATTAGAACTAAAGTAAGGAATTTTGAAGAAGGAGATTGGGAATTACTTTGATTGTAACACTCCAAATAAATGTCACTTAAACAATGTAAGAACCTCGAGCTAGTACCAATATTTTATAGGCCCTATAAGGTTCTCCACTTGATTAGAAGTGTAACTTAGAAGTTATAACTTCCACCCTCTTATAAAAGTCATCCTGTATTTCATGTTTCATGCTTGAAGAAATTAATCAGTATCAAGATTCTATTTTAGTCATATTTTCATGAGTTAGATGAAGAAAGGACATTCATTATTGAACACAAAGCCATTATCAATAAAATAGTGATTTTTTTGAAACCAAGCCATTCTTTAATTTATCATCAAAGAGAAGAATCTACCAATTGAATATGTAACATGGGAAGATGAATAGTTCATGCAAAAACATCATGAGTTATTAAGATTTGAGGGTAACACTTTTATTAATGGGAATGGGAAGTTACACTCCTAACATTGTATATTCTTATGAGTAATAAGGATATGGAATGGAGTGAATAATATTTAACTTTAATTTATTAATTCTTAATATTTAGTTAGGTTGACCTAATTAAGATGAAAGTGTTAGGATCTTCACATAAAATCATATAAATGTGTAGAAATATAATGGATATCAACACATGAAATGTAGTTTGTGGACCAAGATGCCCAAATATGAAATGTATTCATAAATAAACCCTTGAGGTATAGAAACACCATAAAATATTCCTTATGGTGAATTAATCACTCCATTATCATAGGAATCTTCAAGGGGGTAACCTCCTCCTTAAAGCATACATTCCAATTACAATATTTCTAATCTTTTCTAACCAAATATATGCCTCCATTATATATACCCTATTACAATAATATATGGGTATATCACTAATCTAGATGTAAACCCACTCATTTATTAATATAATAATTAACTGAAGTTCCCCATATACGGGTATCTCATTAATCCCAATGTAGGCCCACTCATTGCATAATATAATAAATACCAAAAGTTACACATATGACTAAGAAGATGTGTGCCAAATGTCATCATCACCACCTATCAATATAAATCATAGTATCATCTCTCTAGGTACATCACATTCCAAACCCCTTAGCATATTTCACCCTCGAAACATGATAAAAACAATTTTTATTTTTTAAAATTCAATTACATTACACAACAAAATATGTTTTTATCAAAGCTTGAGGACCAAATGGATGTCATCTGTGCATCTGTTTCTTTGTTAAGGGATAATATAGTTTTATTTTAATGGACATAATAAATTATCCTCTTATGAAAAATCATTTTGGGCATGAATTAAACTATGATTCTCAACCTATACATCCATTCAAGGAGATGTTAGTAGATTATTAAAGTATAGGGAAAACTTTAATTAGATGGATCCTTTTGGTAGTTTTGTGTGTAAGGTTTTAAGAAGAGAAATAAACCCTTATTTGTTTTAATGGAAAAAAAATAATGTAATTATTCAGTTGATACTATATTATTACTAGACTTGTGAACTTGTTGAGAATTGGTTGATGAATGCAATTATTAAGTACAAGAGATGATTCTATGATGAGTTTATTTATCCTCCTAATCCTTTTGATTTATTATGGTGTATTTGAGTTGAAAACTTAACTTTTATTACTTATTATCTTAAGTTAAATGATATCCTATTGGTACTCTTATGAGGTGGAATCTTAAGACAATTAAACTTATGACATCACCCTTCCTAGATAATCTTGACAATTGAAATATTAATTCAATAGGCCTTCACCTAAGGTTTGTGAAATCATTAACTTATAGTCAATTGTGACATGGACACTTAGTAAAGGATCATGAAGGTAACATAATACTTTTTATTAATTAAACATCTTGTTGGGATCATTAGAAACTGATATTTATACCCCAATCAGGTCTAGTAAACCTTATTCACAATAATATCATTGAGGATGCTTAGTTACTTATGTTACCATTCTTACTTTGCTATCAAAAGATGTTTTCAATCACTAACCTTTTATTACATGTCTTCAACCAATATCATAGGTGGAAACTTAAGTCCCAATATTGATTAAGATACTATTGTCTATAAATAATCTTGATTTTTATCTTGATTGATATATCTTTAGCATTTTTATTCTTTGTGTTTATTAGTACCCTAGACAAAGGTATCTTGTGGCATCAATAAGGCCTATAATTAATTGTGGTAGGCTTAAAATATTAATTAATGGAATTGTAAATTCAAATATATTGACTTGTAGGGGTGGTACATATGTACTCATTATAATAATAGGTGAAATACTCAATTTTCAAAACATTAAATTATTAAACCTTACTTTTGGAATCTATAAAATGAATTTATGTAAATTATCATAAAAATATCTTGAAGAAGAAGAAAAATATCTTTTAGTTTCATTATTATATCAATAATTAATGTCTAACATGTTATTGAAAATAATCTCTTTCAAAAGGGACAAATTTTTAACAATGTGCCAATTATAATCATCTTGATATTCTCTAGAGAGAATGGGATTTGTATTGGTTAAGAGTGTTTCTATACTAAGCTTTTCTCACTTAAAGATATGTAGATTATGTATTTGAATATATATTAAAGCCAAAAATTTAATATATTAATATTATAAATTATAACTTGGGTGTGGGCTTAAATTATGTTATTTACCATATGATTAGTAAAATTCTAGTGGATATGAATCTTGACAAGCTTAGAGGAACTTATATCTTATTCCTATTTGGATTGAATGGAAATGGTAATTATTTTCATGAGTGTTCATCATGCCATGTTTTTTATATGTTAAGGATAAATAACATAACTGATTGACTTATCATTCTTTAAATGTGACCTTGATGAATAACCTTAACTTTTGTCTAATAGAAGTGAACCCTTTTGTGTTTGTCGATAATCAATCTAGAAAGAACACTCAATGAACTTTTGATGTTGATACCATAATATTATAAATATAATGATTTTTCAATGCAAAAAATTAATCTTTCCATGTAAGCAAATTATGAATATTGCCATGGAATTATTATGTTGTGTTGAGATTTATTCTTGCTATAACTATTGCCTTCTTATTATGAGACCAAGTGTTTATAAAAAGAAAGTTTTTGGTGGTGTTTTGAGGATTTTTGGGTGTTGTGTGTTACAAAATTATAAACATAGATTACCACTATGATGATGTGGTGAGACATTCTAAGATACATAACTTCACCAAACATCACTAAAGTATATCCATCCTTATGTAACCAAATCATATAACCAAAACTTGTGATAACACACAAGAGTAGTCTAACATTTTAAAACATAATTTAAATGATTAAAATTTATAGGAGCTTTGCTATTACTTATTTTTACTAACTTACTCATTGTTTTGTTGATGCTGGATGTTTTGTGGACTTAGATGCCCTTGCATCATACACCCCAGGTATGAAAATGTGAAAAAATGGTGGTCACACACTAGAGAAAAGTGATAGAATAACATTTTATTATTTTTCCAAAGGCCTCTACACATTATTTACCCATGTATATTAATTCCCACCTTTTAATCTACAAGGTCAATAGATAGAGTAAAAAAATTCTTTCCTTCATCGATAACATTTCTCATCATTGTTACACCAATTCTCACTTCCCTTGGGTTGATATCCTTTATCTTTGATGCATAATCCATTCTTATTCATCACTATGAATCTACCTATTGAGATAAATTTAAAATTATTATGGTTCAAATCTACACTTTCATTCCTTTAAACAACATCATACTTCATTTTTGCACCATCAGTCTCCTTCCTATGCATGACATCACTCTTCATCTTTACACATAATGTATTTAATTCATCATGCACACTATATTTAATTCATGTATCATAACATATCTTGAATCCTTCATTTAGATATTGAGGTTTTTTTGTATGCCTTTTATACTCTCATACAATTTTCTCCCTAAACTTGTCCTTGGAAATTGAAACATATATTTGTTTAGTAACTAGCTCACACCTTTTAAATTTCTTTAAATTTTTAATGGATATGCCATAAAATTGTATTTTAAAAAAACCAACCATTTATTTTCCAATTCAATGTTTAATATCTCCATGTATATATTTTTCAAATGTGAAAATCTAACATAAGTGGTGCATGCTCCATCTAAATATGAATTCTTATAAAATTGTCCATTTGATCTTTGATAAAAAAATGGTAGGAATAAATTCTCTTAATTATTTTGGTGGAACTTACACCATCCACTCATAAAAATTATTTTCATTATGAAAAGTACAACACACATGAAAATAACATTATAATGCATTGTGAATTCAACACACACCCTACAGCAACAAGTATTGCATGTGTGATTGATTTTAACATAGGAAAGTTGGGTCATATAAAAAAATAATGTATATTTGTGGATATTTATCTAAAAAAAGTAGTATATTTGAGTTTGGGTTATATCCAAGAAATGTTATGTAAATGTGTTTTATAGTTCTGAGAACATTCTCTTCTTCTCATTGCATCTATTTGATTGGGTGACACCTTGTGAACTCTTTACTATTTTTTCAAGTAAATCTATTATAGTATCAAATATAACCTTGTTTTTTCATGGGAGTATACTATAGAATGCCAAAAAATCATTGTAATTTGAATCATCAATTCTTTCATGTCTCCTAATTAATCTCATTACTATTTTTTAGTTTATTTTAAATGATATAATTTTTTTATATAATCACACTTTTTTTCATGTTAGATCACTTACTAGACACTTGTAATTATAAGTCCGTTATAATTATTATTTTTGATGTATGTAGTTACACCCACATAATGATATGCATTATGTATATTTGTCACAATATAACTATTTTTACCATAAATATTAGACGTTTTTAGTCTCAGGGTGCTCATAACATCCATAAACATATGCAATTACATCATTTGAAGAAATAATTTGCACCTAGAAGTATGTTTTAATTTTTCAAAGTATTTTTCCTAGATTTTGTCAACCTTTCTTCAAAAATGACATTCATGATTTTTATTAATAATTAGTTAAAAATTGTTTTCATCAATTTCAATTAAAAACTTGAGTTTTTTAATGCAAAATCCTAGGAGGTGTTCATTGCAGTAAAGTTAGTTTAATCAATGTTTAGATACACTTTTATTCATTGTTAGTTTATCCATTGTTAGTTTCAAGGGTTACATATCATCATGCATAGTTTCTAATTTTGTAAATAATTTAAAATCTAATAATGGACTTGCATTATCATTTGGCATGACATCCAAATTTTACTTTAGCTTTGTAGACAAACATTCATCATCATTATCCATTTTATCATTCACTTTTACATTTGGTGACAAAAGACACATGTTAATATCCAATTCATTGGGAATAGAAGATATACCTTATTCTACATGATTCTTCACATTTGTTCCTTTTGTTTTCCTCTCTTCACTTTTAATTTCTCCAATCTTTTGTCCTATAAATTTGTTTTGTCTTTACAATGACTACCACCACCTATGATGTTTGATTAAGAAATATTATATGTTGATATTGACAAAGTTGACAACCCCTCATTTAGACATTTGAAATGAGACATGTATGGCTATTAAATCATCAATAAAATATGTAATCAAGTACATTTATATAAAAACCATAAATATTGTTATAATATTGTGCATATTTATACAAAATAAAAAAAATTAGGGATAATTTTGTCAACAAGATGTCAAAAGTTATGTTGTGATTTGTTTTGGGTTGTGAATATTAAAAAGTCCCATCATTAGGCCTCCATAACTAATGGGTCTACCATAATCAATCACATTTAGTCAAAAATATGACATTTTATCAAAAAGTAACAAAGGGTAATCAAATATGCATGTAGTTGTAGTATAAAATATGCAAGTTATTTATTAATTAATGATATAATTGATACAACATTTAATTCATTGATCCCTATTAAAAAAAGCATTTAACTCATTGACCCCTATTCCTAGAAATAATAGTGATTTAGACTTCCATGGTTATTAAAAGGAAATGGTCTCGTATAGGGTATGTTAACAGAAAATGTGGATATATATATAATTATAAATATCCTTGTAAGAAGTTATGGAAAGACTGATAGGATTTATATTTCAAGCTAGATGACTACACAAAAAATAGTGATACATTTTTTTTTCAATATTTCAAGAATACAAGGTAGTTTCAATCCTGTTTTTATTTCCATAGAAAGATGGTTGTTTTTCCCAATAGATTGACACCCTCAATTAAATACCATCCATCGTAGATCACTGGAAAATTTTAAATAAGGTTATGTATTTTAACTTTATCAATATGGAATTTTTAATGGACAAAATCATATGAAAAAGTAAATATATGAACCTCGAGATAGATATCTATCAAAAATTTTAGATAGATATTAAATTTAAAATATTTGTACTAGTTAAAAAATGGCATATATGAGTTATAGTTGTTTTTCCTAATAGGCTGATGCACCCTTTTAAATACCATCCATCACATATCAATGGAAACTTTTAAAATAAGGTTACATATTTTAATTTGATCATTATGGAACATTCAATGAAAAAAATCATATGAACCTTGAGATAGATATCTAACAACATTTTTAAATAGATATTAAATTTAAAATATCTTAAATGGTTATACAATGACATTCATGAGTTGATAACAATTAGTGTCTAGTTTTAAATTTAATGTCCATTTGATTGTCACATCAAAAAAAATCTTCTTGTTTAGAGAAGTCAATTAAAAAATCATAATATGTTGACTATATACTAGAGTACATAGCCCTTTTTTTACAAAATATTTTTTCAACCCTAAAATAGTGGTACAACTATATTATAGTGATACACTATCAATTAGTATAATATTTTATAGAGAAGGTACTAAATTTATTAAGCAATTTGGTATGTAATAAATATAAATATTTCAATGTTTATTGACAAATCTATTACATTATTTTTATTAGATAAGGTAAAACTAGGTTTTGTAGGGACTCAAAACCACAAAAGTGAAATAAAGAGTTTTAACCAGGCCTTCCATTGCTGAATGAATAAAAACAAAAAGTCTAAATAGCAAAAATAAGATCAAACATAAAAAAAATGTTAGTTGGGGGGACCCTCCTGGGTATCTTCCACAACAAAATTTTCTTTTGGTGAGAAGTTGGTCTTGTTTTTTGAGGCTTTGGCTCTAGTTTGATTCATAGGACCCTCAGCTTATTCACCAAGGAGAATCATCCTCAGACATTTCTTGCCTTTCACCTAGGGAAGGGATGCTTAGGGGGGACTCTAGGGGGGATTTGGGGTCCTTAGGGGATTTGAGAATTGAGGAAAAGGGAAGGTGTAAGGAAGACTACACGAATACATGGGTCATGGCCTCCACTTCTCAATGAAGCTCATTCCAATCTTGGATCAGTCTTGCCAAACTAAAACCTACCTACTAGACCTTTATGTCAAAATTTTGTAACATTAATTTGTTTTCCTCATGCTCCTCTATTACAATGGCCTTACCTTTCTGATCATAGTGGAGGGAGAGCTAAGGGTGATGGGTTTAGGTTTATGAATGAAAGGCATTTTCAAGGGAAGGTCATTTGGAGGGGAATGAGGTAAGTTGTTATGAGGAGAAAGTTCAGTGGTGGGGAAGAAGCACATAGAAGGATCCTTGTCTAATGGGACCTCTGGGGGGAATTCCTTAGAGGAGGATCCTTTAGGGGGGGTCTTATTTTCCAAGTAGGGTATGGCCATGTTTCACCATCATAAAGATGAGGCCTTGATGAAAGATCAGGTTAGTTGCATCAACCTGGTGGAGGAGGACTATGATTTCTAAATATTTCAAGAGAAAATAGGGAAGGCTAGTCTTAAGACTAATGAAATGATTGAGCAACATAAAATGGTGTGAAAAGATCAAGGTTTATTTACCTTCCAAGGTCATGTACCTTATGACCTGTAAGTAGACTTCAAGCTAATATTTAGGTAGGTCAGCATGAGAAAATATCTTTTTCTCCATTTACATAAATTCATTTGCTCAAAAAAATCACTGTAGTGACTCCTATTTATTTGATTGATCCTTGTATTCTTTTGCACCTATACAATCTATGCCTGTGACTTTTCCTATAAACTCCTTAGAAACATTAATGAAAATCCCCCTCATACAAACCTTCCTTTTTGATCAATAAAAAATGAAATCTCTTACCACTAGAGGATTATGATTGATGATATGCTCCATATACTCTATTATCCCACCTTTCTTTAGCTTTTTCCACACCTTTTTATTTTCGTGAACCTCTTTGCAAGATGTTGGCTCTATGCGGTCTCTATCACCACCCATGTTAACAGGAGTTGTAAGGTAAGAGGGAGTGGGTCAAGGGTTCTTGATGTTGGAAAAAAAGATAGAGATTTTGATATGAGGGATTCCCTCGAAAGCCTTCTAATCATAATTGTGTTCCCTTGCCTTGAAATGAAAATGGGATTGAAATTCCATGATTAGGCCCTTCGAGGTGAAAAACCATACATGCAAAGACATGATGGATTTAAGCAGTATGTGTACCTTCAGCATAGATGAAACTAAGTGTCATAGGGGGGATTCTACCTTCATTATGATAGATAGTTAAACCTTGGAGTTTCACTCTAGTGTTGGCTAGAGTGTTTGCTACTCCATTACCTTCCTTGCAAGTATGGATGAGTTTAACTTGAGGAAAGGTGCAAAGGATATAATTTGAATATTTGACAAGGTCATTAATAGTATGAGGAGTGGTTTTTTATTCTAAGGTATTGAGAATATTGAGTGAATCTCCCTCTACTATGAATCTACTCTGGTTAAGTCTTTGTGCAAGTTGAATACCTTAGAGATCAACTTTAGCTTCAGCTAGATGATTAGTTTGTTTACCCATGGGCCCCACATAGGCTACCATTAGTTTACCATTTGAATTTCTTATAATTAGCCCTCCACCAGTTGGGATAGGGTTGAATTTATAGGCTCCATTGAAATTCAATTTTATCCACCCCATTGCGGGGGGCTTTCTATTTGGTTTGCTTGCGTATGATGTCTTTTGAGGAGGAGCTTACGACTTGATGGAGATCCTAGCTATTAAGGATGACACATGCAGAAAGGGGGTAGGCTCCTTGTCTTTGGGAAGAAAAGCCTTCCAATTTTTAGAAATGGCTTGACAAATTTTGAAAAAGATGTTCTTCCATTGATGCCTTTTGTTTTGAAACAAACTATCATTACAAGCTTTTTAGATACACGAGAAACAGTGGGGAAGTTTAAGATGCAAAAAGAAAGATAAAGATGGGATATTCCATGAGGGATTCCATTATAAGATGATATCCACTATGATATTAAGTTTGACCCAAGATAAGTTGAAATGACTAAAAATATCGTTGAATAAATTCAAGTTGAAAGGGCATTCCAAAAATATATGTTGAGTGGAGTCCTCCACCTTCTTATGAATCATGCATCTATTGGGGATAATAAGTCCCTTTTTGGCAAGATTGTCAATAGTCAATTTTTTTTTATGACACAAGCCAAAATAAAAAGTTGATCTTGGGGGTTAAATGCTTTACCCAAAATATTTTCTAGTGGTCTTAGTTGATATCCACATTAAGTTTAATGGCATGACCCATGGACACTGAGTACTCTCCGCTATCTTCTGCTCTCTAGATGAAATGGTCATCTTTTTGAATCAAGGGGATATGCAAATTAGTAATAATATGGTTAATATTATGCATAGCTTATGATTCTTCTGAGGGAAACCCTTCACTGGGGATGGATTTCTAGCACTTCTTTCCATCCATGATTTCCCAGTATTCCTTGATCTTAGACCCCCATCTCTATTTGAGTTAACCATACTAGCCCACCCAAGTCTCTTGTAACAAGAGGGGGGTGGGGGATAACCATTCATCCTCCCAAAAATCAATTTTATTGCCATTTCCAATTTTTCATAAGATGCATTTTTTTAGGAGGTCTTTGCAGTAGGATATGGCCTTCCAAAAGGTGGATCCTCAGGGAGGTCCTTCCTCCCATAGGAATGCATCCTCTTCCACACCTTCTAGGTATTTAGCCTTGAGAATTCTAGTCCATTCTCCTTTCTCTTTCATTATTCACCAACCCATTTTTTATAATAAGGCTCTATTCATTGAGCTTATACTTCTTAGGCCTAGACTTCTATTTACTTTTAGGAGACACACCTTTTCCTAGGCAACTAGGTTGAATCTAAACCTTTTTTTGTTTCTCTCCATTTTTTTTATTTGCTCAATTTTGGATGCAATGTTAGCTAGAATTTTGAAAATTGACATGAGATAAACATGAATGCTTTGAATTTTGGCTTTGAGGAGCTGAAATTTGCCTGCATGTGTGAGAAGGTGCCCTTTCCAACCCACTAAATATAATAATTTTAACCTTTTAGAACTTAGTGAATGTAAATCCTATGTTTTTTAAAGATACGAGTATATTAAATCATGGTAGAAATATTTAATAAATATATCCATTGATATATTATAAAATTGACTAACTTTGACCTTTATAAAAATAGTAATAAATAATACAAGTAATAATTTAGCTAGAAAAAAATTGAGATAGATGATCTAGAGGTTCAAAATTGAGGTGGATATTGATCTAAACGTTGCAAATATGATATTTGTGTCATAAAAACTCCTAAATAGTAGTGACTTAATTGTATAGTATAACCCTAATTGGACATGTGGCTCTAGTGTCCCAATTTTGGTAGTAATGTCCTTTGTGTAGGATTGTCCTGAGCTTTTGGGTGTAACTTTGTCTAGATCTATGAGGTCTGTTCCTACGTGTACAATTTTTGAAACCCTGTATATTGCCTATTTTGACTTAATTTATGACTAATACCTAATCCTTCATGTTTCTAGGGCATACAATTGATACAAACTAAAAAGTATGTTTATTAGTGGGGTAGGTTGGACATCCTCAACACCCTACTATGATGTGAGTTGCCTACAAACCAATACTCTAAAGAGAGATAAATCCTAATTTAGTTATCCCCACCTAAGTGCGGGTACACATGTAAATGAATCTAGTATGATAGTTGGCTTGAGTTCTTTGAATGTGATTGAGACTAGAAATCTAGGTAATCTTAGCTTAGGATTATTGTAGATGGTAATATATAGAAGTAGGAAAAAATAGGGATTCATAACCTTAATTATGCATAACTTACTCTAGTTTTTTGCATATGTAATTTGCATCTAGTTTATATATAATTATTATAAAGATAAAAATCATGTATTTCTATTGTTATGATGCTTGTGTGGGTGCTAAAAGAGGTCTAGTCTGGACCTAAGAGGTTTTATATTTGAAAATATATCTGTTTGTGAAAAGAGGAGGGAAAGGACATTAGTTCCATTATTGGGACATGACGCTACTATCCCTATTATGGTAATAGTGTCTAAGTGACATAACATTAGGCACAGAGGGCCAAAATGAAATAATGAGGATCTAAGACCACATTAAGGATGATTAAGGATGCCTATGGCTTGCAGGAAGGCTAGATAAGTGTGATAATAGGATTTACAATAGGTCTAGTACCAAGATAGAGATAGGTGGTCTCAATTAACACTCTTAAAACTCAAATTCCACTTTTAGGTGATTACATTTGCCCCACCTTTATTCTAAAAATGTAGTAAAGAAAAATGACTAGGATAAAGGAAAAAGAATCATACCTGGACTTACCTAAGAGGTGAACCTTGTGAAGCTGGGTTTGAGTATGTGAAGCATACTCTAATACATATCCTACGATTAAAATATGCATAAATTAGTGACTACCTAAGAGATATCAAAAGCATAGACAAAATGGATTAAGAAAGTGAAATTGAGTTAAACTAAGTATAGGGATAAGAGATAGAAAAGGAATGAATACACCTCATCAGATATAAAAACCAATCTATAAACCTAGTGACAACATCTATGGGTATGTGTAGATAATGATTAGTGGTTGAATAAATTGGATTGAGCTATTGGCTTGCTCAATTTGCATGTGTGGGTAGCTCAAGAACTCAATCCAGTTTTGACTCCATCACTACCCACCCCTACTTGATGGATCATGACCTATGAATTTATTGGCTTAGATTGATGGTGTGTCCAACCCTATAATGTAGGTGGATCAAGAACTCAAATAGAATATGACTCCATTATTGCCTACCCATTTATAGTAAATGCATCTGAAACTAAAATTTCATGATGTAACTAGAAGTGTCTAGTTGAGAATGTCGACTCTGCATCCACTCTAGTATATTAGGCAGTTCTGGGCCACTCAAGAATGTTAACCACTATAGATGGATTAATGTATGAAATTGGTGTATAACTTAGAATATTATTTTGAATTATACATCATAGATAATGACATGGAATTTATCATTCCATCTGATCAACCAATGTGTAAGTGAACATGCAAAAATAATGTGTTGCACACTTGCCCCCAAATATGATATTTGAGCATATTGATTCTAGATTGAGTTATAATAATATGCATATGAGTATTTGAAATAAATATGGGAAAGGTCATGCCATGCATGATTCCCCCAATCTATGTAAACATGTCCGACTCTGAGAAAAATTGATAAATATGTAACTACACATGTGCAAACTTGAACTATACTTACTATACTTTTTTGGCCAATATTGGTTTTTCTAAAATTGAGGCTACAAGATAGTAGTACCATATCTTTAAAAATAGTGTCATGTGGTGCTAGTGACCCAATTTGGGTGCTTATGACTTTTTACTCCAATTTTTGTGCAATTGTACTAATCTCTGAGTCACTATTTTCTCACGATATTTACTTGAGTCTAATTTTTGTAATTTGAGCATGTGTATTAAAAAATGTACTATGAGTACATTCTGGTAGCTTGATATTTATGATAAACTCTTGTGAATACCACCTCTTTTGAGGGGAGTTGTTGAACTTATGAAAGAACTATCCTAAAAATAAAAATATTTATAAGATGTGTGTTAGCCAGAGCATATATGATATCTGCATAATAATCCAATATAATGTGCAAACATAACATCAAAATGTAATATAATCTGAGTCTAAGTTTATAATGTGAAATGTATATCATGTCTAGCATTCACAAGGGTGTCAAGATATATATAACAACATATGTAATAACAATTCTAAGTAATAATTGAATAGCTACCTATGAGAATGGGGCATGATATCTATCATGACACCCAAGTAGGAAGGATAGACGTATGAGGTCCCTTATGGAATCTAAAACTAGAGTGTGTAAAAATCAAGAGATAAGTGTCATGTCCATGATGTGTACAATAAAGTAGACATACAACACACATGAAGAACGTAAAGTAGGCCAAGGGGACACAATATAAGGGACATGGTCATAGTTCACTAAATCTAAGAAAATAAGACATACAAAGACATAATAAAATGTCCACATATGCAAGCAAAAATCAAGTTTTCATATAGACACATAGAAAGGCATGTTAAAATGTCCACATACACAATCATAAAATCACACTCAAGGACATGGACACATGCCCAAAGTATACATACTATGAAAATAAATAGTGTAGAGTCATAGGGCAATGGCATATTCAAATGCCCTCAAATAGAAGAAGCATAGAGATACAATAAAATCTAAACTAGGAAAACTATAAATAAAAATATGTATGAATATGCAATACAAATATATGTAAGAGATAATATGCACATGTGTTGAGTCTAAAGTAATAATAGTTGGAAAAAATTCTGAGTAAGTATATCATGATCAATAACAAGATATAACAATGGTAAAGTTATGATGTAGAGTATAGAAAGATGTAATCTAGTAATTTAAATTGTGTGTAGGATGCCCCCAAATGGGTGAATGTGTCCAAAAAAAAACACATGTATATTTGTGTATTCCCCCAATGGGTAGATAGTAGTAAATCTAGGTCAGTGTAGTGGACCTGAGTCCTATAGTAATCTACAATCACTCAACAAGAACAAGTGAAACATGTATGTATGATAAAACTAACTATACTAAGATAGCTAGCATATGTAGTGTCTGGTAAATCTAAGAAGTGTAAACATGGTAATGCATATAATCAATAATTTTGTGTTTTATGTGTAAATATTTGAATGTTTTTATGTTTTTTCAAATATTACATTTTTTTTTAATTTTATGGATATAAGCTATGTATAAATTAACATGAAAATGAAACTATATACAATGAGCAAGAGGGAAGGAAAGAATGTTTAAGTAAAAATTGGAAATAAATGAGATAGTGTATGATTAAAGTGTAATGTCTCTATAGACCCAAGAACACATCCATGGAATGTGGATTATCAAATGATAGATCAGGTGGGAGGTTATCAAATTTTAGATACCGAATCTATCTAAAATCAAATAATTCATCATCATTATTATTGTCATATAATTATATATGTATTAGTGGATCCTTATCCTTGGAATTAGGCTAGATCTTATGCATATGAATAACATGATGCTCTGTTGTGTAAGATGCCTCTCATGCATGCATAAGGTAAACCACATTAAACTACAGATTATCTCTATGAAACTTGTGGTTCTCATCTATACCATGCGTCCCTTATGACTAAATGTCAAACATATATTTAATCAATTAATTTTAGTATCCATCACCTATAACTATGTACTTCCATGTGTAACCTATAAATGAGTACCCTTGCTCATGATAAAGAATAATGTGTTGCCCACCTTGGGGCCACATGTAATTGGTAGTGTGATATGTCCAATAGAATCTTGATAATGTATGGCATGTTGTACCTCAATTTTCTAATAGCCTATGTAATATAAAAATTCCAAAGTTATCACATCTTGATTCCTCAATAAGCTAATTTACCTAATTATCTATGGATTATTACGGTTCTTGAATTGATTAATTACTATTAATTAAGCAGTAAGTCATATGGTGTAATTGGATAGTTGTACATTGCTTAGATTACATGATTTTATTGCCATAAGTTAGTTTTAGTTGTATATTCTTTACATTATGATCATGTTGATTAGTTTTTACAACATTATTTTATGGATATATATCATGATGTGATGGGCTAACTACTTTCTTATCATGAGTTGGATTTAGGATAGATTTATCCCTCAGAGCATGATGGAGGGAGAGCATCATCAGAGAGGATGGCGTAAATGGATGTGTTAGAGGATGACATATGAAAAACTAAAACCTATGTACACATCACGATAGATAGTAATTTTTATATGCATAATTCGAATTGTTAGTTGTAGTATGTCATATAGTGTTAGATGCATTTAGTTGATTAATTATGTGCTTTTGTTATGAGTTAGTTTTTGTTTAATATGTGGATCTAATCTTGTCATTTAATTATGACTATAGTACATTAAATGAATGAATAATGTTTCTTGTGATCATGATGTGTTACTAAATCCATGATTTTGGGTGATATTGTTTTAACTAGTGATTATATCTAGTTGATTAGTATTTATTTACTATTGTCTATAGATTAAATAGAATGTCTTAATATATTACTGATTATAATAATATTCCATAAATATCATCATTTCAAATTAATGCCATGATATATGAAATATAGTTTGAAGACATTAAGGATAGTCTATATAGAGTGGTAATAACAATGACTATGTTGTTATAATATCATGTTTAAAATTTTGATAACAGTTATGGTCAAAAGACTGTTAATGAATTTTCACTAGTCACTTGCTATTAGAAGTTAGATTGACATTGATCCATGATAATTTGATGTAAAAAATATCTAAGTTATCCTATGATCTAACCTAAACTAATGGGTTGAATACATTGGCATTAGTATGAAAGGTTTGGTTTTATTATCATTTGGGTTAGTGACAATAATTTTTAATGATTTAATAAGTGGACTTTGTAAAGTTAGAGTATAAGCATGTGATGTCAAAAGAACCATGTAGTGATTAAAAATATTATTTATTTAGAACATTCAAGTGATTAGGGAATTGATCTATTTGTCTCAACTTGAGTTGACCTAGATAAGCAAGAAAATTTGTGGAAAATATGGTTATACATGAAGCGAACTTAAACAAATTGAAAATTTGATAATATAGTTCATGCAAGGAACATATGAGAGAGGTTGATGGAATAATAATGATAAGGAGGAGAAAGAAGGGCATGGAACAATAGTGGAGAAAAAGAGGTGAATAGAGAGAAGGAAAGGGAAGACATTCTGGTTCAAGAGATTATAGACTTAGAAGCTATTTTGAGGTTAGTATTATAGTTACTTTGTATGGGTTTTGTTTAAAATAATGAAAAATTTGAGAATTTATATTAACAGGGTTTTGGGTAATGCATTGCGAAATAGATTTTAATAAATAATACTGATTTAACCCAATGGATGGCTTAGCCATCCATAAAACTAAATCAATATATCCTAAATCTCAAATTCTACTGAACAAGATTGTGTGTAATAAGTATGTCAAGATATAATTTTTTGTGTACTCACTATAGATTTAAGCCATGGAAACTATCGTAATATAGATGGGTTATAATAATATATACATAACTTAGTCTATGTTTCATTTGAATTTGAGAACCCCTTAACCCCTTATATGGTAGAACATTGTAATGTTTGGTTATAGTGAGAATAAATAATAAAACCTTAAGTTTATAAATAAAAATGGGTTGAGGATATATTATAGAAAACCTAATATTTATGGAATGGTTTATTCTTTTATTTATGTACTTTAGAGATATGAAATATATTTGTTTAAGTTTTTTTATAGGATGAAATGATGGTGATTCAGGTCATTCTAGGGAAAATTTTGTGTACAATAGTATTCCATATAAACCTTCCAATTTGGTATTTAAATAGAAATAATATTAAGAGAAGACTATGTAACCGTATTAATATGCAGACTATATTATTTTTTGTCATGAAATATTAATCAAAATGGGTTGTGTATTGGAAAGACATATGTATACATACAATCAATACAAATGATTGTATTATGTTTATGTGTATTGGAAAGACATAAACATACATACAATCGATACAAACAATTGTATTATGTTTTTGTATATTAATAATTGGTTGAAGATTATTTTGTGTTGGATAACCATTAACATATTTTTTTATATAACTCCTTTAGTGTGTTTGATTTGGTTTACAAATTTAGTTGTTTCAAACCTTAAAGCAGAGCATGAAATTGTAGATGATTGTGTGAAATTAATTTAAGGAAATTGACATATTAGATGTATATTAATTTTTTTGTTATAATATCTATTAAATTTGAGTTTGATGAAGGATTGTGTGTCAATTTCATGTAAACAATATAATTTTTATGAGCCCAGATTTGGGGGAAATTAGAGAAAATGAGTTTGAATAGTTTTCTATTGGTTAGTGGATGTTGAACATCAAGTACTAAAATGGAGATAAAAATATGGTTAATATATATGATTTGTTATATATATTTTTATCATTAGATAATTTCCAAAATCAGCTTTGGATTGATTATTTGGACTGTATGAGTTCCAAATGGGAAAACACATATTGAAAAGCATAATAGTGTGTACATCATACTCTGAAAATTAAAATAATGAATTCTTTAGGCATACTAAACCCACTATTAGCTATAATAGTAAAAACTTTATGATAAATGGGTAGACACATACAGATTGTATATGTATTGTATGAATTTGATATGTACATGGTTCATATATATGCTATAATATGTTTGAAAGGATTAATTCCATATTTACTTGTTGGGTATATATTTTTAAATATGAAAGTTATGCTTCTAATTATTGTATTAGTTATGATCGTAAATTAAAATATTTAAACCATGTGATGTGGTATACCATATTTATATGCATACAACTATTTAAATGTGTAAACAATGTTATGAAAGTTTGAATATTTTTATTATGAGCATTGGAATTAATTATAATTGGTTAGTTTTAATTTGAGAAGTAGATGCTTAAAATTATATTATTAATAAAATGGATTAAAATAAATGATTCTCTATTGAGTTAATTCTAAAATATTAGAAACATGCATCCTAGCATAAATATACCTAGTTGGTATAGGTTGTATATGTTTATGTTATTATTTATGTATTAAATAATATAGTTGTGATTCATTGCATACATTTGATGGATTAAATATATGTGCTTTGATTATTTATTTTCATAGAATGTTTATGAATGCTAATAGGAATTAATCCAAATAAATCTATTGTTTATGTTTAAAATTAACTAAATCTCGCATTGATGGTACTAAATATGCAGTGAGACAAACTTCACTAGCTTACTTAACATTACCAATGCCAGATGAGGGTAATGCAATCAAGTAGTGTGTATGAATTTGATTGATCTTAGAGATCATTAACTATTTATATTTTTATTTCATAGGTTTAATTTACATGCTTATGATTTATCATGTCAGAACGTATTTTTTTATGATACACATCATGTTTATTAAATCTTACAACATATGTACAATTTTTTTTTCTCTAGATTTCTACACCATCACTATCTACCCATTTATGATGGGAAGGGCATTCCTTTATTGGAAGATTGTGAAGGGGATTGATGGTCTATGGTTGGTGTGGAAAAGTGCTTGGATGATGCTCTCCCTCCCCACAACAATACTTCTTTGGAGACTACACTTGAGATTATCTTAGATGCTAGATTTAGTGAGACTCATGTTCTATGGAGCCTTGTATCTAGTATTATTTTAGTTATTGAAAAATTAGTCTTAATACAAATTTAATTATTTACTCATATATACATTGATAATAATGGCTATAATATTTTTACCAGTCGTGGCTAGAATTATGTAATTACCTTCTGGAATATATGTAGTTATATTTTTTTTTCATATGATGCTAGTGATTAGTAACTACTAGATGTTACATGCTTATTTTATAATTAACATACTTAATGTGTTATAATTAAATTATCATGGTGTAATCTAATGGAAGAATACACGATTTTTTTTTTAAATTGCATTATTCTAATAAACCCAATGGAGATGTTACATTGTGGTATTAGAGATGTGGCTCAAAATCTAGGACTTAATGAGTCCATTAATTTTTTTGTATCCTTATATTTAACAAAAAAGAGAATTGCGTGAGCTAGAGAATTTGGTGAGGGTCCTTCAAATGTCAATGACAATAACCCTCCATTTGATCCTAACCAATTTTCCATTGAGCAAACAACAAAGTTAGATCAGAGTGTCATATCTATTAATGAAACTAGCGATCAAATTGCAATCATGGAATAGGAAATTCATGGACATAAAGAGGAAGCCCATCAGGTTGTGCCTGAATACCATCCTGTTGAGTAGGAAATACCTCAAAAGCAAAGGCATGAGGAAGTGCCTCAAAACATGATAGTTCATGTAGTTACATAATTGGTTAAAGATATGAAAAAGATGAATCCACCTAAGTTTGATGGAATCTTTATGAGAGACATAGTTAAAGCATGGCTAACTAAGATGGAAAATTATTTCAAGATTTGAAACTACTCTAAAGTCATAAAATCAGTTTAGAGAGCTTAGTAGTTGATAGGTGAAGTAGCTAAGTGGTGGGCCAAAAAAATGTTGGAAATGAATCTTAACTCGACTATCACATGGGAGTATCTCATGACATTTTTCATATCATGGTGGCTTCCAAAGTTATGAGTGAGCTAATAGATTTTCAAAATTGTAGGCAAGGAGACCTATTAGTGAATGAGTGCAGGGAATAGTTCACCAAAATTTTAAAGTATTCACCTCAGTATTAAGTTGATGAAAGGTTTATAAATAGGAAGTTTATCAAGGGATTAAAACCCTAGATCAATTGAGAGGTGGACATTCATGTGCCATCTATCATGGACTGGGTCTTTGAGAAGGCAGTTAAGAAGGAATAAAAGTTTAAATATTTTGCTCAGGTCAGAGATAAGTTCAAGACAATGTTTGGAAGTTATAAACCAACTTTAAATATAAGAAATAGAAGTAGAGTAAGGAATCGAAGAGTCAATTCAAGAGTCATAATACTAGAATCAATAGTGGTTTAGGTAACAAGAAACCAGGCAATGGTTTCAAGGTTGGTTTGAAGGGAAACTAATAGTCTGTTAGGAATGGACCACCTAGAGGTTACTTCATTTGTGGAGGTGACCATTTTTCTCATAGGTGGACCCAAGATAATTCAAAGAACAAAGGTTATGTTACATAATAGGGAATGTGTTAGCAATGTATTCATGCAGTGGTTGACAATAGGCAAGTCAAAATCCAAGATTCACCCATAGAACTATCAAGTACTTTATTTGAACATCCAATTTCTATTTTAATAGATATAAGGGATATAAAATATTTTATTTCTCCTAGAATAATTAATAAGTTATCTATAAAAGTTAGAGTATTGATAAATGCATGGTCGGTATAATATGGAAATGAGTCAAAGGTCAAAGTTAACAAGTGTTTAGTTGAAGCTAGGATTAGGTTTCTTGAATTAACAATAGTAGTGGGTCTTTATGTATTAATTCTAGGGTCATATGAAAAGATAATAGGAGTCAATTAGCTTGTGAAGCATTAATCCAAGGTTGACTGCAATATGAAGAAGGTTGAATGTCAAGATGATTTTGAAAATTAAATACAAATTTAGGGCAAGAAAAGGGAGTGGAGACTTAGGAAAATTTATACAATACAACTCAAGAAAGTTCAAGGAAAAGGGTACCAAGAATTTATCATCAAGATAAATGAAATAGAGGAATCTAATGAACCATCCCTTGAAGATCATCCTTTCTTTAAGAATTTTCATGATGTGTTTCTAGAGGAATTCCCAAGATTACCTCCCAAATGTGAGTTTGATTTCTCTATTGATATCATACCTAGATAAGAACCATAAAATAAGGCTATGTATAGGATGACAACCACAAAATTGGTTGAATTGAAGGCTCAACATGAGGAATTATTGACAAAAGGGTTAATCAGACTAAGTGTGTCACCATTGGGTGCACCAGTTGTCTTCGTCAAGAATAAGGATGTTAATCTTTGCCTTTGTATTGATTATAGAATGTTAAATAAGGTGACTATAAAAAATAAGTATCTAGTACCTCATATAGATGATCTTTGTGATTGGATACGAGGAACAACAGTCTTTTTTAAGATTAATCTTAGAGAAGGATATCATCAACTGAGGATAATATATGAGGATATTTCAAAAATAGTGTTTAGAACTCAATATGGTCAATATGAGTTCATGGTTTTACCATTTAGGTTGACAAATGTTCTAATAGTATTTATGAATCTCATGAAGAGTGTGTTCAAATATTATCTCAATCACTTGATTTTGGTCTTTCTTGATGACATTTTTATATATTCTAAGGATAAATAAGAGCATCTTCAACATCTAGAACTGGTTTTGCAATGTTTGTGGAAGCACAAGTTGTATGGCAAGTTGTTTAAGAGTGCAATTTTTAAAAATAAAGTACAATAGTTAGGACACATTATCTATATAGATGGTATTTCAATAGATCCATCTCATAAGAGCCATTATTGAGTGGATGACACTAAAGAATGCCCATGAGGTAAAAAGTTTCATGGGATTAATAGACTATTACAAGAAATTCATTTTGATTTTTTTAAAGATAACTAATCTAATTACCTATTTACAATGGAAAAATTGAAGTTTTATCTAGTTAGATAAGTGTGAAGTAGCTTTTTAAGAACTGAAAAGGAGACTTACTTCAGTACTAGTGTTAAGAGTTCTTGATCCCAATGGTCAATTTTTAGTGATCACATATACATCTAGAGATGGAATTGGAGGATTTATTATGTAGGATCGTGCAATGGTATCCTATTAATTAAGGAACCTAAAACCTTATGAGGTGAACTACTCCTTCATGACCTAGAACTTGTAGCAATTGTGCATGTTTTGCAAGTTTGGAGTCATTATTTATTTGGAAAACCATTTGAGCTCAAGACTAATAACTTAGGACTCAAGTACATATTTACCCAACCAAATCTAAATGCTCATCAAAGACATTGATTAGAATTCTTATCTGATTATAATTTTGATATAAACTATATCAGAAACAAGAAAAAGAGAGTAGCTTATGCCCTAAGTCATTGGAGGTACATAGTAATTATGAATACTATTAGAAGTATGTTTTGGGATAAAGTGATCGAGTGATTGATAGGAGATGAATTTTATGATCAAGTAAAGAAAACATTGTCATAAAATGCTCAAAATCTTAGGTATAAATGATTCAAAATAGAGAATGATGGTATTTTGTGATACAATAGAAGGATGTATGTACCATATAAAGAGAATCTAAGGAGCACAATGCTAAAGGAAATGCATAATGCCTTATATTTAGGACATCCAAGAGTAACCAAGTTCATAACAAAGCTTAAACCACTCTCTTTTTGGAAGTGAATCAAGAAATATGTAACAAACTTTGTGTTTCATTGTTTGGAATGTTAGCATGTTAAAGATGAACATGTGCATCTAGTTAGATTGTTGTATTCACATGGCATACCAAAATATAAGTGGTAGGTGATCAGTATGGATATTATCTAAGTTTTACCATTGTCATGGAATAAGTATGACATGATCTTCGTAGTAGCTGATAAACTAGCCAAGATAGCCCATTTTATACCAAGTAATTTGACAAATGATGCACCTATTGAAGAGATTCATAAAGGAAGTGTATTGGTTGCATGTATTTCCATAGAATATCATTTTAGATTATGATCTAAGGATGACTTCAAGGTTTTTATTAATTTTGAATTTAGATTTGGGTACACAATTAAAATTCATCACTACATATCATCCACAGACTGATGGTCAAATTGAGTGAGTTAATAAGGTGTTAAAGGACATCCTTCATATGTATTTCATTGATCATAAATATAATTCAGAGGAGTTCCTTCCATTGGTAAAGTTTTATTTCAATAACTCATACCAATCATATTTGAATATGGCACCATTTGAAGCATTATATGGAAGAAGGTGCATAACACCAATTAGTTGGGATAGGTTGGAAGACAAGATAGTCTTTGGACTTGAAATACTTTCAAAAATGATAGATCCAGTAAAATCAATCAGGATAAGGTTGAATGAGGCCAATGATATATAATATAGTTATGCTGATCTAAAGAGAATAGCAAGGCAATTTTCTATAGGTGATAAAGTTTCTTGTAGGTTAAGCCACATATAAGCTTGATTAAACTTGAGAAGTCCATGAAACTTTCACCAAGATATGTGGGACAAATCAAGGTTTTCAAAGTGACCAACTCTATAGCATATAGGCTTGCATTGCCACCATTCCTAGATCTATTTCATAATATCTTCCATGTATCTTATCTTAAAAAGTATATAATTGATCCTTCATATGTGCTAGATTGGAATTCTTTGCAAGTTTTGGATCTCACGGTGGTCATGGTAGAACCAATTATAGTAATTGGCACTCGTAAACTTCATTTACATAATAGATACGTGTCATAGTGAAAGATCCTATGGGACCAATAATATGAGGATAATTCTACTTTGGAGGACTATGATGAGTTTTACAAACTATTTCTACATTTATTTGATTGATTTAATGTTTCATACTATGTTATTTTTCTGTTGAATTATGTTTTTATTTTAGAACTAGTGTTTGAATATGTATCATTAGGATGGTGGCTAGATTTAGGGGGGATAGATGTCACATTATAATTCTTAATCAAGCTAATATACCTGATTATTCAAGGATTATTATGGTTTTTAAATTGATTAATTATTGTTTAATTAAGTAGTAAGTCATATGTTATTATGGGATAGTTGTATGTTTCTAGGATTACATGATTTTATTATTATGAGTTAGCTATATTTGTATATTATTTATATTTGTATATTTACATATGACTTAATGATGAATTAAATAGTAATTAATCAATTCAACAACCATAAAAATCCACAAAACTAAATCAATATTTCCTAATTCTTAAAGTCTATTGAACAAGACTATGTGTAATAATTATGGTGGGCTAGACTTTTTTGTGTACTCACTATATATTTAAGCCATAAAAACTAGAGTAATATATATGGGTTATAATAATATATACATAACTCACTCTGTGTTTTGTATGAATTTGAGAAACCCTTAACCTTATATATGGTAGACCGTGTACATTTGTAATGTTTTGTTACAATGAGCATAAATAATAAAACCTTGAGTTTATAAATAAAATTGGGCTCATGATATATTAGAGAAAACCTAATATTTGTGGAATGGTTTGTTGTTTTATTTATGTACTTCTGAAATATAAAATATATTTGTTTAAGTTTTTTTATAGGATGAAAGATGGTGATTCAAGTCATTCTAGGGAAAAATTTATGTACAATAGTATTCCATATAAGCCTTCTAGTTTGGTATTTACATAAAATACTACTAAGAAGAGACTGTGTGACCATATTAATATGTAGACTACATTATTTTTTGTCATGAAATATTAGTCAAAATGGGTTGTGTATTGGAAAGACATATGCATACATACAATCAATACAAATGATTGTATTATGTTTATGTGTATTGGAAAGACATAAACATACATACAATCGATACAAACAATTGTATTATGTTTTTTTATATTAATAATTGGTTGAAGATTATTTTGTGTTGGATAACCATTAACATATTTTTTTATATAACTCTTTTAGTGTGTTCGATTTGGTTTACAAATTTAGTTGTTTCAAACCTTAAAGCTGAGCATGAAATTATAGATGATTGTGTGAAATTACTTTAAGGAAATTGACATATTGGATGTACATTAATTTTTTTATTTAATATATCTTTTAAATTTGAGTTTGATAGAGGATTATGTGTCAATTTCATGTAAATAGTATAATTTTTATGAACCCAGATTTGGGGGAAATTAAAGAAAATGAGTTTGAATAGTTTTTTATTGGTTAGTGGATGTTGAACATCAAGTAGTAAAATGGAGATAAAAATATGGTTAATATATATGATTTGTTATATATTTTTTTATCATTAGATAATTTCCAAAATAATCTTTGGATTGATTTTTTGGACTGTATGAGTTCCAAATGGGAAAATAAATATTGAAAATCATAATAGTGTGTAGATTATACTCTGAGAATTCAAAAAATGAATTCCTCAGGCATCATGAACCCATTGTTAGCTATAAATAGTACAAAAATTATGATAAATGGGTAGAGACATACAAATTATATATATATATATATATATATATATATATATATATATATATATATATATATATATATATATATATATATATATATATATAGTTTGAAAGGATTAATTCCATATTTACATGTATGGTATATATTTGTAAATATGAAAGTTATTCTTATAATTATAGTATTAGCTATGATCGTAAATTAATCTAGTTAAACCACGTGATGTGGCATACCATATTTATATGCATACAACTCTCTAAATGTGTAAACAATGTTATGAAATTTTGAATATTTTTAGTATGAGCATTGGAATTAATTATAACTGGTTAGTTGTAATTTGAGAAGTATATGAATAGAATTATATTATGAATAAAATGGCTTAAAATAAATGATTCTCTATTGAGTTACTTAATAAATATTAGAAACATGCATCCTAGCATAAATATACCTGGTTGGTATAGGTTGTACCTATTTATGTTATTATTTATGTATTAAATAATATAGTTGAGATTCATTGCATACATTTGATGGACTAAATGTATTTACATTGGTTATTTCTATTCTTAGCATGTTTATAAATGCCGATAGGAAGTAATGTGACTGAATCTATTGGTTTTGTTTAGAATTAACTAAATCTTGCATTATTGGTACTAAATAAGTAGTGAGACAAACTTCACTAGCTTACTTAACATCACCATTGCCAAAAAAGGGTAGTTCGATAAAGTGGTGTTTATGAATTTGATTGATCTTAGAGATCATTAACTATTTAAAAACTTTAGCCAAAGTAATGTTTATTTAAATATTGTTTTTTCATATGTTTAATTTAAATGCTTGTGACTTATCATGCTAGAACACATTTTATTTATGATACACATCATGTTTTATAAATCTTATAGCACATGGGTACTAGCTTTTTTTCTGGATTCTTGCACCATCACTATCACCCATCCATGAAGGGAGGGCCATTCCCTAGTTGAGAGATTGTGTATGGGACCAATGGTCTAGGTTTGGTGTGAAAAAGTATTCGAATGATGCTCTCCCTCCCTACAACAATAGTTCTTTGGAGACTACACTTGAGATTATCATAGATACTGAAGTTTATGAGACTTATTTTCCATGGAGCCTTGTATATAGTATTATTTAAATTATTGAAAAAATTATTCATGATAAAAATGTAATTATTTACTCATATGTACATTGACAATAGTGGCTATAATATTTTACTAGTCGTGGCTGGAATTATGTAATTACCTTCTAGAATATATGTAGTTATGTTTTATTTCATATGATGCTAGTGATTAGTAAATAATAGATGTTACATGTTTATTTTATAGTTAATGTACTTAATATGTTATACTTGGGTCACTAATTATATTATCTTAGTGTAATCTAATGGAATAATACATGGATTTTTTTATAAAGTTACGTTATTCTAATAAACCTAGTGGGGATATTACTTTGTGGCATTAGAGATGTGGCTCAAACTATAGTAATTAATGAATCCATTAAAATTTTTGTATCCTTTTATTTATCATAAAAGAGAATGGTGTGAGCTAGAGCATCTGGTGAGGGTCTTCCAAATGTCAATGACAATAACCCTCCATTTAATCCTAACCAATTTGTCATTGAACAAGTAGCAAAGTTAGATTAGATTGTCATAGCCATTAATGAAACTAGTGACCAAATTGCAATCATGGAATAGGAAATTCATGGAAATTAAGAGGAAGCCCATCAAGATATGTCTAAAGATCATCTTATTTTGCAAGAAATCCCTCAAGAACTAAGGCATGAGGAAGTACCTCAGGACACAAGAGCTCGTGTAGCTACAAAATTGGCTAGAGATATGAAAAAGGTGAATCTACGTAAGTTTGATGGAACCTTTATGGGAGATGGAGATGAAGCATGGATAATTGAGATAAAAAATTATTTTTAGATTTAAAACTACTTCGAATTCAATAGAGAAGTTTGGGGAGCTTATCAGTTGGGTGGTGAAGCAACTACATGGTGGACCAATAAAAATTTGGAAATGAATCTTAACTCAACTACCACCATATGGGAGTAGCTCATGGCATTGTTCAGATCATGGTGGCTATCAAAGTTATACTTTAACCAAAAGCTTACATATTTTTAAAATCTTAAGCAAGGAGAACTATTAGTGAATGAAAATTGGGAACAGTTCACCAAAATTTTGAAGTATGTACCTTAGTATCAAGTTGATGAGAGGTTTAGAAATAAGAATATTATTATGGGATTAAAACCCTATATCAGTGGAGAGGTGGATGTTCATATGCCATCTACCACGGACTGAGTCTTTGAGAAGGCAGTCAAGTAGGAATAAAATTTAAAATCTCTTGCTTAGGTCAGAGATAAGTTCAAGGAAAAGTTTGGAAGTTATAAACCAAATTTTAAAAATAATAAATGGAAGTAGAGGATTGAAGAACCCAAGAGTCAATCCAAGATTCAAAATACTAGATTCAATAGTGGTTCAGGTAATAAGAAACTAGGTAATGGTTTCATGGGTGGTTTCAAATAAAACTAATAGTCAGATAGGAAAGGACCACTTGGAGATTGTTTCACTTGTAGAGGTGACCATTTTAATCATGAGTGTACCTAGGATAAGTCAAATAACAATGGATCTACTCTACAATAAGGAATGTTATAGTAATGTATTCATGCATTGGTCGACAATCAGCAAGCCAAATTCCAAGATTTACCCATAGAACTATTAGGTACTTTGTTTGAGAATCTAGTTTCTATTTAATATATACAAGGGCTAAAAAATGTTTTATTTTTCCTAGAATACTTAATAAGTCATCTATAAAATCTAGATTAATGGAAAATTTATGGTTGGTATAATATGGGAACAAGTCAAAGGTCAAAGTTGATAAGTGTTTAGTTGAGGTTGAGATCAGGTTGCCCAAATTAATAATAGTAGTAGATATTTATGTAGCACTGCTAGGGTCATATGATGTGATCATAGGATTCAATTAGCTTGTGAATCATAGATCTTAGGTTGACTAGAATCTGAAGAAGGTTGAGTGTTAGGCTGATTTTGAAAATTAGACACAAATTTATGGTGAGAAAAAAAAGCTAAGACTTAGGTATATTTTTCAAATATATCTCAAGAAAGATCAAGAAAAGGTGTGCCAAACATTTATCATCAAGATAAATGAAATGGAGGAATATATTAAACCATCCCTTGAATATTATCATTTCCTTAGGAATTTTCATGATGTATTTCTAGAGGAATTTATAGGATTGCCTCCAAAATGTGAGTTTGATTTCTCTATTGATATCATACCAGGATCAAACCATAGTCTAAGGCACTGTATAGGATGCCAACCACCAAATTGGTTGAATTGAAGGCTCAACACCAAGAATTATTGTCAAAAGGGTGGATTAGACCAAGTGTGTCACCATGGGGAGCACTATTTGTCTTTGTCAAGAAGAAGGATGTTACTCTTTGCCTTTGTATTGATTATATGATGTTGAATAAGGTGACTATCAAAAATAGGTACCCATTACCTCGTATAGATGATCTTTTCAATTTGATACAAGGGGTAACAATCTTTTTAAAGATTAATCTTAGAGAAGGATATCATCAATTGAGGATAAAATATGAAGATATTCAAAAAATAGTGTTTAGAACTCAATATGGTCAATATGAGTTCACATTTTTATCATTTAGGTTGGCAAATGTTCCAGAAGTGTTTATGAATCTCATGAATAGTGTGTTCAAAGATTATGTCAATCATTTTATTCTAGTCTTTCTTGATGAAATTTTTATATATTCCAAGGATGAATAAGAGCATCTTCAACATCTAGAATTGGTTTTGCAATGTTTTTAAAAGCACAAGTTGTATGGAAAGTTTTCTAAGTGTGCATTTTTCCAAAAAAAAGTGCAATATTCAGAGCATATTATCTATGTATATGGTATTTCAATAGATCCATACAATAAGAGCTATTATGGAGTGGTCAATACCAAAAAATGTCCACAAGATATGAAGTTTCATGTGATTAGAAAGATATTACAAGAAATTCATTATAAAATTTTCTAAGATAGCTAATTTGATTACCTCTTTGCAATGGAAGAATAAAAGTTTTATTTGGTCACATAAGTGCGAAGTATTTTTTAAAAACTAAAAAGGAGGCTTATTTCAGCACTAGTGTTAAGAGTTTTAGATCCCAATGGTCAATTTTTAGCGATCAAAAATGCATTTGGAGATTGAATTGGAAGAGTTCTTATCTAGGATGGTGCAATGGTAGCCTATGAATTAAATAACCTGAAGCCCTATGAGGTGAACTATTCCCCTCATGACCTATAACTTACAACAATTGTGCATGCTTTACAATTTTAGAGGCATTATTTATTGGAAAAACTATTTGAGCTCAAGACTAATAACTTGGGACTCAAGTAAATCTTCACCCAACCAAATTTGAATGCTCATCAAAGACATATATTAGAATTCTTGTATGATTATGATTTTGATATCAACTATATCAAAGGCAAGAAAAATTAAGTAGTTGATACCCTAAGCTGTAAGAAGTACATAGTAACCATGGATATTGTGAGGAGTACTTTTAAGGATCAAGTGATAGATTTATTTCTAGGAGATGAATTTTAAGATCAGGTCAAGAAAGCATTATCATAAAATTCTTAAACTCCTAGGTATAAAGGATTCAAAATAGAGAATGGTTATTTTTTGTGATACAATTGAAGGATGTATGTACCAGATAGAGAAATATGATGAGGAACATGGTAAAATAAATACATAATGTCTCATATTCAAGACATTTAGGAGTAACTAAATTCATGGTAGAGATTAGACCACTCTATTTCTAAAAGGGAATCAAAAAAGATGCAGTAGATTTGGTGTCTTGTTGTTTGGAATGTCAACATGTTAAAGATAAACATGTCCATCTAGATGGATTATTGTATCCACATGACATATCAAAATAGAAGTGGTAGGTGATCAGTATGGACATTTTACAAAGTTTATCATTGTCAAAAAATATATATGACATGATCTTGGTAGTAGTTGACAAACTAACCAAGGTATCCCATTTTACACAAAGCAATTTGATAGATGATGTACCCATTGAAGAGATTCATAAAAGAAGCATATTAGTTGAATGTATTTTTAGATAATATCATTTTAGATCATGATCTAAGGTTGACTTCAATATTTTTATTAACCTTGAATTCAACTTTGGGTGCACAATTAAAATTAAACACTACATATCACCCATAGACTGATGGTTAGATTGAGTGAGTTAATCAAGGGTTAGAGGATATTTTTCATGTGTATTGCATTGATCATCAATATAATTGATAGGAGTACCTTCCATTGTTTTAGTTTTATTAAAATAACTCATACCAATTAGCTTTGTATATGGCACCATTTAAAGCATTATATGGAAGAAGGTGCAGAACATGAGTCAGTTGGGACATGGTGGAAGACAAGGTAGTCTTTGGACTTCAAATGCTTTTAGAAATGGAAGATCAAGTCAAATTAATTAGGTAGAGGTTGAATGAGGCCAATTATATATAGAATAGTTATGCTAATTTGAATAAAATAGCTAGGCAATTTTCTATAGGTGATAAAGTGTTCTTACAAGTTAAGCCACAAAAAATCTCGATTAAATTCGAGAAGTCAATGAAAATTTCACCAAGATATGTGAGACCCATCAAGGTTTTGAAAGTGATCAACCCTATATCATATAGGCTTGCATTTCCACTAGCCCTAGCTCTATTTCATAATGTCTTCCATGTATCTTATCTTAAAAAGTATATAATTGATATTTCACGTGTGTTGGATTGAAATGCTTAGTAGGTTTCGGATCCCGAGATGGTCATGGTAGAACCAATAAAATTAAATTACACTTGAAAACTTCATTTGAATAATAGAGAAGTGTCATAGTGTAAGGTGCTATGGGACCAATACTCTGAGGATAATGCTACTTTGAAAGACTATGATGAGTTTTAAGACTATTTGTACATTTATTTACTTGATTTAATGTTTCATACTATGTTATTTATTTGATAAATAATATTTTTATTTTAGTAGTAGTATTTGAATAAGTGTCATTAGGATGATGACCAGATTTAGGGGGACAAATGTCATGTCTTGATTCTTCGTTAAGATAATTTACCTGATTATCTATAGATTATTATGGTTGTTAAATTGATTAATTACTTTTTAATTAAGAAGTAAGTCATATGAGATTATGAGATAGTTGTATATTATTTATATTACATGATTTTATTGCTATGAGTTAGCTGTATTTGTATATTCTTTACATTATAATCATGTTGATTTATTTTTATAGTAGTATTTTATAGATATATATCATGATGTTATGGGCTAACTACTTTCTTGTCATGAGTTGGATGTAGGATAGGTCCATCCCTCAGAGCATGATGGAGAGAGAGCATCATAAAAGAGGATGAAATAGATTGAGGTGTTGGGGGATGATAGAGGAAAAACTAGAACCCATATACACACCATGATAGATAACACTTTTTATATGCATTGTTTGAATTATTAGTTGTAGGATGTCATATAGTGTTAGTTACATTTGGTTGATTAATTATTTGTTTAGTTATGAGTTATTTTTTGATTAATATGTGGATCTAATCATTCAATTTCATTATTACTATAGTACATTGATTAAGTGCATAATGCTACTTCTGATCATGACATGTTATTGATTTCATGATTATGGGTGATTAAACCTAGTTTATTAGTATTTAATTACTACTATATACAAACTAATTAGAATGTATTTTTAATGTCTTAATATATTGTTGATTATAATGATATTCAAGAAATATCATCATTTTGACTTAATACCATGATATATTAAAGATAGTTAGAAGACATTAAAGATAGTCTATATAGAGTGGTAATAAAAAAGACTATGTTGTTAATATATCATCATGTTTAACATTTTTATAATAGTTATGGTCAAAATATCATTAATGAGTTTTCACTAGTCACTTGCTATTAGAATTCAAATAGGCATTGATCCATGATAATTTGATGTAAAAATTACCTAAGCTATCCTATGATCTAACCTAAACTAATGGTTTGAATAAATTAGAATTAATATAAAAGGTTTATTTTTATTGTTATTTGGGTTAGTGATAATCATTTGCAATGATTTAAAAAGTGGAATTTGTAGATTTAGAACATAGGAATGTGAGGTCAAAGGAACCATGCAATGATTAAAAAGATTAAACTACTGTTTATTTGGAACATTTGAGTGATTAGGGAATTGATTTGTTTATCTTACCTTAGATTGACCTAGATTAGAAGGTAAATCTATGAAAAATAGGGTTTTAAATGATGGAAACTGGAACAAGCTATGAGTTTGATGCTAAAATGCATGAAAGGAACATATGAGAGAGGTTGATGGAAGAATAATGATAAGAAGAGAAAGAATGTCACAACATGGAAGTGGAGCAGAAGAGGTGAGTAGAGAGAAGGAAAGGGAAGACATTCTGGTTCAAGAGATTAGAATCTATTTCAAGGTTGGTATTGTAATTACTTTGTATGGGTTGTGTTTAAAATAGTGAAAATCTATGCATTTATTTTGATAGGGTTTTCAATAATGCATTGTGAAATAGATTTCAATAAATGATACTAATTTATCCCTATGGATGGCTTGACCATCCACATAACTAAATCAATATCTCCTAATTATTAAAGTCTATTGAGAAAGACTATGTGTAATAAGTATGGTAGGGTAGACTTTTTTGTGTACTCACTATAGATTTAAGCCATGAAAACTAGAGTAATATAGATGGGTTATAATAATATGTACATAACTCAGTCTATGTTTTGTATGAATTTAAGAAACCCTTAAGCCTATACATGGTAGACTGTATACATTTGTAATGTTTTGTTATCGTGAGGATAAATACTAAAACCCTGATTTTATAAATGAAATCACATTGAGGATATATTATAGAAAACTCAATATTTATGAAATGGTATGTTGTTTTATTTATTTATTCCTAAGATATAAAATATATTTGTTTAAGTTGTTTATAGGATTAAATAATGGCAATTCAGGTTGTTCTAGGGAAAATTCTATGTACAACAGTATTTCGTATAAAATTTCCATTTTGGTATTTAAATAGAATACTATCAAGAGGAGACTGTGTAACCATATTAGTATGTAGACTGTATTATTTTTTGTCATGAAATATTAGTCAAAATGGGTTGTGTATTGGAAAGAGATACACATACATACAACTGATTCAAATGATTGTATTATGCTTATGCATATTGAAAAGACATATGCATACATACAATCAATACAAATAATTGCATTATGTTTTTGTGTATTAATAATTGGTTGAAGATTATTCTATGTTGGATAACCGTTAACATATTTTTTATAGAACTCCTTTAGTGTGTTCAATTTGGTTTACAAATTTAGCTATTTTGAACCTTAAATTACTTTAAGGAAATTGACATATTGGATGTGCATTAAAATTGTTGTTTGATAGATCTTTAAATTTGAGTTTGATAGAGGGATTGCGTAGATTTCAAGTAAACAATATAACTATTATGAACCCAAATTTGGGAGACATTAGAGAAAATGAGTTTGAATAGTTTTCTATTGATTAGTGGAATTCAAACTTCAAGCAATAAAATGGAGATAAAAATAGGGTTAGTATATATGATTTATTACATATTCATTATCATTAGATAAGTTCTATAATTGGCTTTAGGTTGATTGTTTGGACTGTATGAGTTCCAAATGGGAAAATAAATGTTGAAAAGCATAATAGTGTGTACATTAAAATCTAAGAGTTCAGAAAATGAGTACCTCGAGCATAATAAACCCATTTTTAGCTATAACAGTACATAACATATGATAAATGGGTAGAAACATACAAATTGTATATGTGTTGTATGAATTTGATATGTACATGGTTCATATATATGTTATAATCTCTTTGAGAGGATTAATTACATATTTACATATAGGGTATATATTTGTAATGTGAAAGGTATGATTATATTTATGGTATTAGCTATGATAGTAAATTAAGATGTTAAACCACATGATGTGGTATACCATATTTATAAGTATACAACTCTTTAAATGTGTAAACAATGTTATGAAAGTTTGAATATTGTTTATTATGAGCATTGGATTTAATTATAACTAGTTGGTTGTAATTTGAGAAGTATATGCATAGAATTATATTATGAATAAAATGGCTTATCATAAATGATTCTCTATTGAGTTACTTCTGAAATATTAGAAACATGCATCCTAGCATAAATATACCTGGTTGGTATAAATTGGACTTGTTTATGTTATTATTTATGTATTAAATAATATAGTTGAGATTAATTGCATATATTTGATGTACTAAATGTATGTACTTTGATTATTTCCATACCTAGCATATTTATGAATGGTAATAGGAAGTAATCTGATTGAATCTATTGGTTATGTTTATAATTAACCAAATCTCTCATTGTAGGTAGTAAATAAGCAATGAGATAGACTTCACTAGCTTACATAGCATCACCAATGCTAGATGAAGGTAATCTAATCAAGTGTTTTGTATGAATTTTATTGATCCTAGAGATCATTAACTATTTAAAAACTTTAGCCAAAATAATGTTTAGTTAAACATTGTCATTTCATATGTTTGATTTACATGCTTATGAGTTATTATGCTAGAACATATTTTATTTATGGTACACATCATGTTTTAAAAATATTACAAAACATAGGTATGAAATTATCTCTCTGGTTTCCCACACCATCACTATCCACCCATCAATGAAGGGAGGACCATTCCCTAGTTGAGGGATTATGTAGGGGATCGATGGTTTGTGGTTGGTGTGGAAAAGTGCTCGGATGATGTTCTCCCTCCACACAATAGTACTTCTTTAGAGACTACACTTGATATTACCATAGATACTAGAGTTCATGAGACTCATGCTTCGTGGAGCCTTTTATCTAGTATTATTTTAATTATTCAAACACTATTCTTGATAAAAATGTAATTAATTACTCATATGTACATTGATAGTAGTGGCTATAATATTAAACTAGCTGGGGATGGAATTATGTAATTACCTTATAGAGTATATGCAATTATGTTTTATTTCATATGATACTGGTAATTGTAACTAATAGATGTTACATGTTTATTTTATTGTTAACATACTTAATGTGTTAAACCTAGGCCACTAATTAGTTTCTCATGGTGTAAAAAAATGGAAGAATACATGGATTTTTTTTAAAATTACATTATTCTAGTAAATCCTAGTGGGGATGTTACAAAAATACAAGTATTAAGATCAGTATCCTCATTTATAGCCACATGGGGAATGTATCTATCTGCAATAAAAATATATATAGTTAATGGATTATTCCATGAGTATCTGTGTCGATGATGACTCTATCATGGTGCTTGTATCTATGGAGGTAGAGGTTGTATAATTTGAATAGTGCCTTGAGCCTTAAATTTATCCAACTTATGCTATAATGATGAACATGTATCAGTATCATGTCCTATGAGTCTAATGTTAGGTTGTGGAGCTAAAAGCTTCACTGATGCAGACACGGAGAAGGCCATTGGAGGGGTTGCTGAAGGTTGCTAAGCGTCAGGGAAACCGGCGTCGGTCTGATCAGCCGATGTCGGCAGGACAGTGAAGAGAAGCAACCGACGTCGGTCATGGGTCGGCCGGCGTCGGTCACCTCCAGGCAGACAGGGACCGACGTCGGTCGCCTGTGTGGTTCGACTGCGAGCTTATTACGGGCAGTTACCTAACGAACCAAGTGTTTGCATGATTAGAGCTATTTTTAGACTGAGAGCTGCGGATCTAATTATTGTAATTAGATGCCTAATTATTGTTTGGATGAGATCTATATAATAGACTCATGGTTGTATTGGAAAATTGTTCTAGTTTGAGTTGAGCAAAGTTTGCTCCTTCTGTGTGTGAAGTGAGTAAGGGTGTTCCTCCTAGTTCCCTATCAGTGCCAAGCTTGGTACTGGTTGAAGAATCATAAGGACTTGGTGAGGCAAGGACAAGGGTTCTTCAGGTGTGTAGGATCTTGGTCACAGTTGCATGGCCTATATAGGAGATCTACATGGTAAGTAATATCGTTGATCTGCAGGTGTATGTGTGTGCAAGGTCAAGGTTCACAGGTGAGCAGAACTGTGTTTGATTTGCAGGTGTACAGGATCATATAGACAGCAACACAACAGGGAGCAGTATCAGGCAAGATCTACTTGGAGTATAGGTGTGTACTCAAATAGAGCAAAGAGGAAGGCAAGGGAGTTCCTTCCATAAGTATGGTCTATTGAATTGCATGTTGTTGCAGGTTCATGGGAGATCTACTTGAAGTACGTGGAGTACTTGTTTGAGTGTGTGGAGCACTTGTGGTGTGTGTGGAGCACAGGAGGTGAACACCAACTCTGTATTTGAGTTGGGTGTTGGGACCTGAGAGGGAGAGCTTTGGGGAGAAGATTTACTGTTCACTTGAGGTGTGGGAAACCTCTGTAAGGTGGTGAAGAAGAAGTGGTATCTTCTTTATTGTATTCTTTTCTGTATAAAGTGTTAATACAATTTGTGTATTGTCTCTCATATCTTGTGTTATTCTGAATTCTAGTTACTTGGTGAATCTGGTTAATTTCCGCATATTAAGTTGCTTGGTATTGGTAATCAATTGTGTGCTTCCGGTTTATATCTCCCAACAAGTGGTATCAGAGCTAAGGTTGCAGGAAGTAGGTTTTGTGTTTGGTTACAGGGCACTCTCAGGGGTTTCTGATTGAGTGGGAGTAGAGCAACAACAGATCAAAGTAAGCTAAGAATGGAGGAGTTGAAAATCACAGATGGTCACTCACGGTCCTATGGAAAGAAAGAGCAGGGAAAAGATTATTGTTGGTTGGTAGCAGATCAGCATGAAGGAACTGAAGAAGCAGATGTTGCAGGTGTTATTGCGCAAGATGTTCTTGGAGGTTTCTTGGATAAAGTTGAATCTTGGATAAAAGATTCGGTTGCCTCTTTCCATGCAGCCCTAGGTAGAGGAGCTGGTGAGCCTTGCCAAAGAATTGGCAAAGGGGAAGTGAAGCTGAAATTGCAGGCGGCCAACACACAGGTGTTGATGAAGGTCATGCAGGTCCCAAGTTTGGAGATATGGCTAATTTCTTCAGAAAGATTGGGTGATGAGGGATGCACAAGAACTCTCATAGCGGATGCACTTGAATTAGCTGGTGGTAAGAAAATAGGTACCCTTTATCTACTTGTTTATATTACTGATTCTTCTTTTGTTGTGGAGACGTGGCTTCGTAGGCTTGGTCACATGAGTAGGAAGGAGATGCATGTTCTTAAGCGGAAGACAGATATATTTGACAGGCTTAAGAACTGGAAAGCCTTGGTGTTTATGGAGGAGATGGCGGATAGAACCCAGTGGATGTGGCTGGATACTTCTGAGTAGGGCAGTTTGGACATGGGTTTTGATTCAAAGAAGCTCGCAAGTAAAAAGTCATCACTCACAGGCGAACACAGGTACCGATGTCGGTCAGGAGGAACCGTCGTCGAACAGACAGGTACCGATGTCGGTCATGTGCAGACCGAAGCCGGCAATGTCGGGCAGAGTAAGACTGACGTCGGTCATGGGACCGACGTCGGCAGTAGATAAGACCGATGTCGGTCAGAGGACCGACGTCGGCAGAAGGGACACCGCAGGGACGGTAGTCAGGGACAGACGCATGGAACTGACATCGGTCGGATGCAGACTGTGGGGTGGCCGAGGTTGGTCACTGTAACGGATTTTGGGTGGACAGCACGCTGTCAAGGAGTCTCAAACACCCATACGGAGGACTGAAGACGTAAGTAGGCCCTCAAATTCGTTGTTCCTCTTCTTTATACATGTTGCTGATTGTAGAGCAGGAAGGATCCAGGAAACAGGTGTGAGCTTGGCATAGATGAGGATGTGATTCCTTGGAGGAGAGCCAAACAGGTGTGTTTTGGTAGGGTTGCCAGCAGGTATGAAAGCACAGAGACGAATGGATACCTTAGTAGAAGAATAGAGAGAACGGATACGTGAGACAGAAGATCAGGTATATGGTCTTGAGGAGCTGCAGGACAGTGGTACAGGGTTTGACAGGGGGAGGACAAAGCATGGCTTCAGTCAATGTCAGGGTAACTACTGTGGTTTGTCTTACCAGGTGGATGATGAGTCGCGACATCATTCTGTTGCTGTATGTGGATGGTATGTTTTGCTAGCAGGATTGTACATACAGGGTTTGCTGAGCTAAGGGTAAGATTAGTTCAGTGTCATGTCATGAGGAGTTTGGAGCAGCGAAATTCTTTGACATGGGAGGCATGGAGATCACAGGTTGATTTTGTCTCGAGTGGGAGCTGATGTGAATCAGGTGTTGGCGAGGTTCAGGATGCAGAGCCGGAGCACACTAAGGGCTGGACAGGTACAGTGTCTGAAATCACATGAGGTCTGGTATAGACCTGAGTATTCCCATGCAGTGGGAGCTGTCAGAGAATTAGGAGCCAATTCGGGGAAGTGGGTTCTCAGGTACTTGAGAGGGACCGGCAGCAGGGATTCATGCTATGCAGGGTCAGGACTTCACTATATGTGTTTGTAGGTTCAGATGTGGCAGGGTACTCGGATGACAGGTGGTACATCACAGGTTGTGTGGTGGGTTGTCTTCAGGATTGATCTTGAAGAGGGATACAAACCAGGAAATAGATTAGACGGGGTACAGGTACAGGTACAGTGCAGCTGTTTATCTCCAAGTGGGAGATTGTTAGGTTGTGGAGCTAAAAGCTTCATTGATGCAGACACGGAGAAGGCCATTGGAGGGGTTGTTGAAGGTTGCTAAGCGTCAGGGAAACCGGCGTCGGTCTGATCAGCCGACGTCGGCAGGACAGTGAAGAGAAGCAACCGACGTCGGTCATGGGTTGGCCGGCGTCGGTCACCTCCAGGCAGACAGGGACCGACGTCGGTCGCCTGTGTGGTTCGACTGCGAGCTTATTATGGGCAGTTAGCTAATGAACCAAGTGTTTGCATGATTAGAGCTATTTTTAGACTGAGAGCTGCGGATCTAATTATTGTAATTAGATGTCTAATTATTGTTTGGATGAGATCTATATAATAGACTCATGGTTGTATTGGAAAAGTGTTCTAGTTTGAGTTGAGCAAAGTTTGCTCCTTCTGTGTGTGAAGTGAGTAAGGGTGTTCCTCCTAGTTCCCTATCAGTGCCAAGCTTGGTACTGGTTGAAGAATCATAAGGACTTGGTGAGGCAAGGACAAGGGTTCTTCAGGTGTGTAGGATCTTGGTCACAGTTGCATGGCCTATATAGGAGATCTACATGGTAAGTAAGATCGTTGATCTGCAGGTGTATGTGTGTGCAAGGTCAAGGTTCACAGGTGAGCAGAATCGTGTTTGATTTGCAGGTGTGCAGGATCATATAGACAGCAACACAACAGGGAGCAGTATCAGGCAGGATCTACTTGGAGTACAGGTGTGTACTCAGATAGAGCAAAGAGGAAGGCAAGGGAGTTCCTTCCATAAGTATGGTCTGTTGAATTGCAAGTTGTTGCAGGTTCATGGGAGATCTACTTGAAGTACGTGGAGTACTTGTTTGAGTGTGTGGAGCACTTGTGGTGTGCGTGGAGCACAGGAGGTGAACACCAACTCTGTATTTGAGTTGGGTGTTGGGACCTGAGAGGGAGAGCTTTGGGGAGAAGATTTACTGTTCACTTGAGGTGTGGGAAACCTCTGTAAGGTGGTGAAGAAGAAGTGGCATCTTCTTTATTGTATTCTTTTCTATATAAAGTGTTAATACAATTTGTGTATTGTCTCTCATATCTTGTGTTATTCTGAATTCTAGTTACTTGGTGAATCTGGTTAATTTCCGCATATTAAGTTGCTTGGTATTGGTAATCAATTGTGTGCTTCCGGTTTATATCTCCCAACATCTAAGAAAATGATAAAAGGGTTTACCTTCCTACTATGACAATCTACTAACAAATCTATAATGAATTGTGGGTAACACCATCAATCCTCTATCAAGTAATATATCTAGAATCTAGTGCAATATATCTTATGAACTCCCCACCTAAATCTATATAATTGGGTCTATATCCATAGATGTAACCATATGTATTAAATGAATGGAGGGATATGCCACTGGCTATAATTGATTAGGGGAGCCTATAGTTATAGGATTATGAACTAGTGGTGGTGATAGCATATAAAAAGGTATGAGAGCCTTAAAGTCATCTCTGTACTCTTCTAGGCCCACTGGTGTGAAACTTAATCCACATAAATAGTCATTAATGTCAATAGGTGTTGGATTATCCTATATGGTAGCCTAAAAATTTATATCAAAGTTATGAATGTATACTTCTTCTGAGTTAATAAGTAAAGGTAACTATGTTTTGAAAATATCATCATTTTCTATAGGTGGGGATATCTATACTATGGGAGGGTCCTTGTCTATCATGGGTGAAAGTAACTATGTTGTATGAAGATCTGGAAGAGGTGTAGGAATAATATTGATGGATTACCTAACCTCATATGTATGCATCTGATCAATTGGAATCTTATGAGATGGGTACTCTATGAGAACATGAGGTTTCATATCTGAAGATGTACTCAAAGCAGTATGCTTAATGAGTCTACAATATTTAAATGGTTGATTATTTGTTAGATAAGTGTATAAGTATCCATCATGTAGAAAAATGATACATTTATGTAAAGTGGAAGGTATGGCCTCAATATCATGCATCCAAGGTCTCCCAAGTAATAAGGTGTAGTGAAAATGATTAGGCATCACATGCAAGTGTGTAGGTAGGGTTTTTAACTCTACCATAATATCCAATTTTATAGAACCCAATGTTTGTCTAGGAATGTTGTTAAAACATATAAATTCTTATGTCTTTTGAATAGATGCTATATCAACCTATTAGGTATATTTATGCTAATACTCACATGGGTTGGTAAATAATTTAATATTAGATAAAAATAAATAATTGTGTGAGTTGATAACTCACACAGATAGATGTGTGTGAGAGAATAATGTGATGAGAGATGTTAGGAGATAGAAGAAAGATAGGGGGATTTGAGATAGTGATAGGCTCCTAAAAAATAGGATACCTTTTCTCTATAAATGTAACATATCTTAATGATTATGATACTCTGATTATATTGAATATCCAATAAGTTTATTGTAAAGCTTTATTGTGTGTTGGAGGTGTGAAAATATCAACTAGTTTTGTTATCTTGTATTAGAGCCATTATCCATTATAAGTTACAATGTGAGTCCTTCCATTATATGTTATAATGTGAGTCATATCAAGTATTTAAGGATAAATATGTATGCATCAAGTATTTGGTCACACAGTCTATTTTATGAGGTTTGAAATTGTGTTTTGTTATCTTACATTTGATTGAAGGATTTTGCTAGGGTTAAATTGAATTTATACACTATATTTTCATTAGAAAGACTTTGTATCAACTAAGTCTTCTAAGCTCAACATTCTCTAATAATAAACAATTCTCGAAGAATAAATAATTATCATTCTCAGAGCACATCTTCTCCCTATGTATTTAAGCTCAACATTGGCTTAGAATAACCCATTAGATAGCATGTCATTTCACTCAATCCATATTGCCTTTATCCATGTATAGAATGAACAATCCACAATTCACCCTTCATATATATTTTCCAATCATTTTTTCATAATCCGTACCTATTCAATAATGAATTATTCATGTGTGTTTTCCATCTCAAATCTAATGCCAATGTCTTCCAGTCCTATATTCATTACTTGTCAGGGTCTATGTGTCTCTATGTCACCTGTGTGTGCATATTTATATATGTTAGATACTACATATTCTTTAGTATAATAGATAATATGATCAATTCATGTAATTTTACATGTTTTTTGATCGATATATACAATCATGTGCATATCTAGTTTTTGATTTTAGAGACAAAAGTTGTGATGTGTGTAACTCATGTCAAAATTGTGTGCCCAACATAAATTATATCAGATCTTTGAATTATTTTTTAATATCATGGATCTAGATCTCTCATGCATCATTTTGGAAAGAAATTCATATTCTTGTGAGTTTTCAGATCATCTTACTTGATGTAATCTTGTTTGTAGATCATATGCTATTCAAACTCAGTGTTGATGTGTTCCTAGTCTTTTGCAATCAAGTTCTTATTCTAAGTCATCTTTGCCAAATCCAAAAACCTTCTAAGGATCTTTTCCACCAGCCAAGCAAGTAGATGTGTCATTGTATTGATTCATTTGTGTTTGTTATTATATTCATCAATTGAATATTGTGTCTAAGTTTTAGGTATTCTGGATATTAAGTCATGACAAAATCCAATTATGTCATTTAGTTTTTAGAGGTAAGAAAGATTTAATAAAAGTCTTTTAATTTTTTTTTTAAAAAAAAACATCTTAGTTTAAAACATAGGTTATATTTTGATTTTAGGTTTTTCCTATCAAGTGTATAGGATTTAAAGTTTAGTTAAGTCTTATTTAGTTTACAAACTCTAAATTGTTTATTTTGTGTCAAGTTAGTCTAACAGTGCATGTCATCATTATCTATCATTCATAAGTGTCAAATAAATAAATAAATAAACAAAATAAATACTCAATAATAGGGTCCATTTTTTATATCCATCAAAATCTTTAAAAAAAAAAAAAAAAATAGTTATCAATAGAGCTGTAGCCTCTTGTCATGTTGTCCAAGCATAGTCAAGTCTATGTTCTCAAAAAAATTGCCTCATGAATACATTTTTGGTGGAACCTAATATATAAATTAGGGGAGGAAGGGGGGAGGGAATTTCTACTCATGAGCCCAAAATTTCAAATTTGCTAAGTAGAAAACCTACAAGAGTATGGAGGACACATGAGGTTGATGAACATTCATCATCCTCTTGCCAGTCACTAGTGATGAGGCTGCATAGTGTTTTAATGGCATCATGTTTTTAACTTTTAGTGTTTTCATATTTCTGTTGTGTGCTCAATAAACCTCTAAAACAACATTTGGGAAAGACACATATTTTAAAGAGACATTTTTTAAGGGAAGGAGAAGATTTTGAGGTAAAATTGACATGGATGGTTGTCCAGATAGTTCAGTAAATTTAAGAATCTGGAAGATTAAGACTTCAAGAACCCAAGGGATGGGAATGATCCCACAAAATTCATCTTGGAAACTACTCCTTTACTATGGTAAAGAGGCAAATTAATGGAGTTGTACCTAGTCTATGTAGTGTTTTTAGAGAGCAGTGATAATAGAATATGTTTTTATTTTCCCCCATGTTTGTACTAAAGAGTAAATGTTAGGTATATTTATGTTATTACTCACATAGGTGAGTAAATATTGTTATGGTTAGATAAAAATAAATAATTGTGTGAGTTGACAACTCACGTAGATAGGTGTGTGAGAGAATAAAGGGATGAGAGATGTTAGGAGATAGAAGAAAGATTGGGGGGATTTGAGATAGTGATAGGCTCTTATATAACAGGAGACATTTTCTCTATGTATGTAACATATCTTGATGAATATGATACCCTGATTATATTGAATATCCAGTAAGTTTATTGTAAACCTTTATTATGGGTTTGGGGTGTGCAAATCTAAACTAGTTTCATTACAACCCCCATAGTTTGTAAAAATTAGAGGTTACATATTTAACATCTTAAAAATCTAAGAATGTGTGTTTTATTTTTTAACTTTTAAATAAATAATGTATGTTTCCTAGACTTAGTCTTGTAAGAAGTAGACTATTATTACTTTGTTTACTTTGGATGTTAAGTATAGTGTAGTTTTCATTGTTGGCCTTAAGAAATTTGGATTCGATGTTTGGTTTTAGAATTTGAATTTCCATAGACTTTATCCACACCACTTTGGTGTGATAATCATATTATTATCCACATTTCTCAGAACCTACTGTAGGACTAACACACAAAGCACATTGACTTCTACATTATATCCGGTAATTGATATAGGATAAGGTTGTTGATCTTAATTTTTTTCAAACAAATGATCAGGTTGTAGACATATTTACAAAACCCTTTCTTAATTAATGATTTGTTTAATGCAGACAATTTTTTGGGAGTGAAGGAAGGTGTCATCAAAGGGGGATAGTTTAGTGATTCCTCTTTCATTTCCTCCATCGAAGTACATCTTAAAGTGAGGTGTAAGTATATTTAATTACTCATACATTATTAAATAGTCTAAGAACACACTTGTAATATTTATTTGTAATTCTTGGGTAGGTACTAAGTGGTACATACTTACCTACAACATATTATTATAGAATATTATCAATTAAATAAATCCTTAATGAACTTATACTAATAATATTTTTGTGGATAATTATGCACTGATTAATACTTACCTACGAGTTAAAAATAAATATTATAAGTGTATTTTAAAACTATAAAATAATATATTAGTAATTAAATACACTAACAAGTTGTTAATAAGTAATCTTTGCAAGAGCTATAAACAATTATTAAAAAAATAAAATTCTAAAGAGAAGGATCAAAGGTATCTTTGTTGGGGATCCAAATGCCAAGCTTACATTAGACTAATGCCAAAATAATAAATGCCTACCATTTCTATAAATAATTTACTAGCAGTAAAAATATATTAATTTTGGAAAGGCTTCCATCTTCAACCTAAACTAGAGATTCCACATCTTCACAAAACTTTGATGAAGGTAAATGAACACTCATTTTCTAATGCACACACTTAACTTTTTTCATTCAAGGTCTAAATTTACTTGGTTGGGATTTTTTCATTTTTTTTAAGATAGTAAAAATATTATAATTTTTATTTATTTGGTTTGTTGATTATGACTTAAATGTCGAGTAACGGTAGAGCCACCACTTAACAAGTCTTATTCATTCCATGGTTTAAATTCACTTCATTGTGTTTTTATTTTCTTGGTTTGTTGATTGACTTAGACTAACAAATGCTTTGGACTCATAGTATCCTATAGATTTGCCATTTGTTACGATAGACACACCTAAATTTATTATGAATATGGCACCGGTGTTTAAAAATCAATGAGTTTTCTCAATAAAATTCTAAAGAGAAGGATCAAAGGTATCTTTGTTGGGGATCCAAATGCCAAGCTTACATTAGACTAATCCAAAATAATAAATGCCTACCATTTCTATAAATAATTTACTAGCAGTAGAAATATATTAATTTTGGAAAGGCTTCTATCTTCAACCTAAACTAGAGATTCCACATCTTCACAAAACTTTGATGAAGGTAAATGAACACTCATTTTTTAATGCACACACTTAACTTTTTTCATTCAAGGTCTAAAGTTACTTGGTTGGGTTTTTTTCAATTTTTTTAAGATAGTAAAAATATTATAATTTTTATTTCTTTGGTTTGTTGATTATGACTTAAATGTCGAGTAACGGTAGAGCCACCACTTAACAAGTCTTATTCATTCCATGGTTTAAATTCACTTCATTGTGTTTTTCTTTTCTTGGTTTGTTGATTGACTTAGACTAACAAATGCTTTGGACTCATAGTATCCTATAGATTTGCCATTTGTTATGATAGACACACCTAAATTTATTATGAATATGGCACCGGTGTTTAAAAATCAATGAGTTTTCTCATAGTAGCATGATGGTGTTGAATGTTTTGTCGAGTTCTCAAACTACTTTAAGTTCTTAAAAATTTTCCACTTTTTATATCTTTATTTGGTTTTCCTATCCTTTATTTCTATTCTTATATTATATTTGATTTATTTTATTTTAATGTGGTATTTATTCATCTTTGATTTTATTTGACTCTTATAATAGGGTACTTGTTAGTTTATTATGCCTTATTTATATTTTCTAATTTTTAGTTGACGGTATCCTGAAGCCTTGTGAATTTATTATGCTTTGTTTATATTTTATATTTTTTAGTTGACAATATCCCGAAGCCTTCTTTTTCCTCTATGTTGTGATTGACTAACTCTTGACTAACCCTTGTTTTAATTTATGGTCAACTTTTAATCATTGTTTGAATTTGATATTTATAATGTACTTATCATTTTATTGTACCTTATTTATATTTTTAAGTTTGAGTTTATTTTTGAGTTACTTATTATTTAATTGTGTTTTGTTTATATTTTATAATTTTTGAATTGCTAGTATCATCAAACCTTTTTTTTCTTTATATTGTGATTGACTAACACTTGAATGATTTTATTTTAATCAAATTTTGAATTCAACATTTATGAAAACAACTAAACTTCCTAAAAATAGATGGATATATATTTTAAAATATTTAAAATGTTATAATTTTAATTTCTTTATTATAATCTATATAAGAGATAAAAGAAGTTGCGTTTAGTAACTTCAGTACTACTTAATGAGCTTAGGAGGAAAGATGGTTTAAGCTTGCATTGCTTTAAAAATTAAGATTCAAAGATAATCTAATATTATTTAACATTTAACATTCAATTATTATTATGGTTGTTAATCAAATTATATTAATCAATATAATTACGTATCTAATTTATTAGGGATATTATTAGATTTTTTTAGGATCAATTTTATTTTAAATATAAAATTGAAAATAAAGAATGAAAATTCATTAGAAATATTATCTCCTATTAATATTCAAAAATACATTTTTCACATAAATTTGTGTACAATAAAATTGAAAGAAAATATAAAATAAATGCTGCATAAATTAAATTTAGATCATGTTAATATAACCTTACAAATTAGAAAAAACTTTTTCTCTATAATACATGGAAACAAAACTTAAGGAATACGCTTAATAAAATTAGTTTCTTACTACATTTTTGGAAAATGAAAGATGCATTACATTTAGATTCACGTAAATTAAATTTAAATTTATTTAAACTAATTTAGAATATTTCTTATAATCTTCTAAAATAGAATAATTTTTTTCTTATAATATATCAGAGTAAAATTTAAGGAATAAATATAATTAAATTAATTTTTTATTAATGAAGATGTTAAGAATCATTATGTAAAACAATGCTCAACAACCAAAAAAAATTAACTGGATTTTTAGAACATGAAAGGTGCATCACATTTTGATCAAAATTAAATATACTTAACAGACTCAAATTTTAACGAGTCTTTATTCAAAGAAAAATATAACCTAATGGAAAAAAGAAAATGGCTGTACATTATTTGGCTCAATAAATTTCAGGGTTACAGAAGGATCTGTTGCAGCTTGGCAAATACGGAATGATAAATGTGAGTCCGCCTACGCTTGCCAACACACAAGACAGAAAGATCAATGAATGAAAACTCCATCGTTTCCGTAGAACTGTTGGGATTAAGGCCTAGGCTGAAATTTTTTCATCCAAACATATGCATTGACTGAAATTCCAAAAGTCCATAGGAAGATTTATCTGAGAGACTATATGACAGAAAAAACAGAGCATATGAAAACAGAACATAAAAACAGAGAGACAAAACAGATAGCTACAGCAATTTTGGAAAACAAGAATTTTATTAATTTTCTTGAATTTTGCAGATCTTCTTGATCTTGCTTATCTTCTTGATCTTCTGATCTTCCTTTCAATTACAATACTGCACCCATGAGTCCTTTAAATAGATTTGAAAACAAACAATAATTATAAAAGCAAACTGAAAACTAATTTTAGTCTTTGCATGCAAATTGCTTAACTGCTTGAATTGACTATTTGAACTAACTGATAGTTAACTGTTGTGCATGCATGAGAACTGAGGGAGAAAGTTAAACATCAAGTAGAGAAATTATCCCCTGTTAACTTCAGTTTCTAACACTATACACTATTACCTTGCCAATCTTTTCACTGTATACCTCACCATTTATTTGCATGAAAAAGCAGACATAATCCCCAACAGCTATGAACTGATACCAATTACACCAGTCCAGAGAGTCCCTAAAATCCTTCCACCCAACTGCTGCTGGCAGGTATATATCTGCAACCTGTTCCCAAAAGCCATCAGCGGGGTGCTTTGTATCCCAATGCAACGGCTTCCATATGGTAATGGTTGTTTTACTAGTACGAAGCGCGAGTAGAAGTGTTGACCTGCTTGCAACTAGAAGAGGTTGAAACTTGCGGTCACAACTCGCTAGCAAAGGCACAAATCTCCTCATCTCGAAATCCCCGAGGCTGCAAATCATAATCTCTTCTGAGTTTTGCATTCGAGAGGGAGGGTAATTTAACTTGTTGATCACAAAGCAATAGAAATCACAAAACCATAAAAACCAGGAGTCCATGTAAAGAGCGGGCAAAACGCTCCGGCCGGCGGCCTAAAATCTTCCATGATTTGTAAGTAGAATCGTAGATTTCTATAATGAAATTGTCATTACCTGGAGGCATTTTGTTATTCAACCCGGCTGCCACCACCTTGTAGGACATGAATCCATTATCCGCCTCCGCAATGCCTTTATCCACAAGATAGTTGATGGATAACATGGGAGGAAGATCGGAAATGGTTTGTTTAAGTGGATTGCAAACAGAGATTGTAGAGGTCTCCCGAGCGTACCCTACCAGCAACCCCGCACCAAAAGAACTACTAGAAAGCTTACCCTTTGATTTATGCAAGAAGGAAAGAGAGATAGTTAATTTCCATGTGTGGGTGTAAAAGCAATAGGCGGCACAAAACTGCTGGTTTTGCTCAAACAGGAGCAGCCATGGAGACGCTCTCGCACTCCAAAGAGCTAATAATTTGTCACAAGACAAGAGAGTGTTCCATTGTTTACATACCAGACAGAAGTCGATGATAGATTCCAATGGAAGCCGTGAAAATATCTCATCTACTACGTGCTCTGGAAGCTTGCACCATTTTGATTCGCCCTCTACATTCATTTTTCGTCAAACTTATTGTTTGTTCACCTCAGCCAGAAATTTTCACTTGCAAATTCAATCAAAATCGGCCAGACCAAATTATGGAAGTCTCAGTTATATCAAACCCCAACCAATTTGTGCGAGTCTCAGCCAGTATGCAGCTCTCCGATTTGAAATAGAGATTCGCCCAGTTATATAAAATCCCAACCAGTTTTTGTGGAGTCTGAAGCAACATGCAGCCCTCAAATTTTGCAATAGCCCTCAAATTTCGACAGAGATACCAAATTTGGACGCATTTCCATTAAAATTTACCAAATTTGGTGTACTGTTAGGGAATGACATACTGGATGCATTCCACAGCCCATGTAAAATCAAGCTGCAATATCTATATATAGAGAGTTTTAATCCTTTGTGTAGCTACAATTTTTTGGAAACACGTTTATTTTCCATGTATTATTGGTTTTTAGTAAGTATGGTTTGGATATTATGGATTTCAAACCCATGGCATTGGTATCCATAGTTTTGGGGTTTATAGTTTTGAAAATTATGGTATTGGCAGGCATGGTTTTAGCCCATAATTTTGGTACACATGATTTTAGGATTTATGATTTTGGAAGTTATGATTTTGGCTTATAATTTTAGAATTCATAGTTTTAGTATTTATAGTTTATTTATTTATTTATATGTTTATATATACTTGCATAAATAATAGAAGAAAAATATGAATTGGTAGTATATTATTATATTATAAATGATTGAGTCAGTATAATAATAGTTTTTACAGGTTGAGCAGAGGAGAATGATAAGAAGTGCAAGGATGTGTTAATGTAGGATTTATTTTCCTCACTATATTTTTATTATCCTATTGAAGATATTTTATCGGAGTTTCCTTACATTTATGGGATATGTTTGCTTAGGTGTACATTTGACCACACTATTTTAACTAGTAGTAGTTACTAACCTTGACCAGTGCTTTGTTGATTCATTATTTCGAGTATGGAGCTTACCACTATTATAGGTAGAGTTTGCTTTTATTTGTGAAGGAGGTTACACATTCACTTCCTATATGTACATTATTTTCATTATTCTATTTTGATTGTATTGAGTTGGAGCCATTTTACATATTTTACATTTTATCTCATTTTTCTTCCTAACTAACAGTTTTGTATGTGTGCTTAGTCTTGCATTCATGCAATTCACGTCTCACATTTCTCTCCGGTGCACTCTTCGATTCAGTAGATTTGTCATGTTCTCTAATATGGTATCAAAGCTACATTGGTATTGAGTTTGTCTGGTTTAGTTTCTACAAGTTTTTGATATTGAGATTACTGTTTTTTATGTAGTTTTGGTGCTAGATGTTTTGTTTTTGCTAGTTTTATTTGGTTTGTGGTGTATTTAGAGTATTTTTAGGTTCGTGAAGTGCTTGCAAGCTCATATAGAGCTTGTATAATCTGAAGACTATTTGTGTAGGTCTTTAAGGTGTTTTGTAGGCCCTAGAGAGGTGAGAAAAGGCCATTACAGCCCATTTAAAATCTTGTGAAGGTTTCAAACATCTCATATTCATGTTTTAGACCTCTAAAGGCATTCCACGACCCCCCATAGTGTTGCTACAGCTCTTAGAAAGGCTCAAATGGCTCTCAAAGAATCATTCCTGGTTGATGAGGTTTTTAATGCCTTGAAGTCTTGTGGCAAGCCTCCAAAAAACCTTCAATCAACCCTTCCAACATTGTTGGACTATGTAAGCCACATTTTTTAGACACCAGGGATGTTTTTTTTAGCATCTACAATTGCATTTGGACTGTGTTTGGACTTCGAAAACCTTCCAAATACCTTTGAGCCTCCTCTTTGGCATTTTTACTTATCTTCAGACTTGTATTACAGTAATGGCGATGTCCAACAACTCATAGATGGTGAGAATTAGGTTTTTACAACCCTAAAAATGTCCCCCTTCTCTTCCTCATGTGGTGGTATGTATTCCAAGGTGAAAAAGTGCATTTTGGTTTTAAAATTTATGCATCATTGCTCCAAAAATTAGCATTATTTTTGTTTGGATAAAAAATTGATTTGGGGATAAATTTTAAAGGAAGAATTAAGTGGTTTTTAATCCTTGTATTATTTTCTGTCTAAGACAAAGGGTGAGGCATGGGTTAGCAAGAGGTTAAGTCCCCCTCATAGTCTAGACCAATGCATTCTACACTTTGGGCCAATTCCAATGAGTGGTTGGAAGGTTAGGTACACTCTCATCACAAGGCATTTTTTAAAGTTTTAGTGCAATTTTTAATTAAAAAGGCCTTATTTATGAGAAATTATTTTTGTAATAACATTTGAATGGTAGCTCAAAATCAAGTTCTGCTTTTTGAAATAGTTAATTATTTTTTATTTCCCATGCATTAGACCTATTTATTTTTTAAAGTACACTAAGTTATAAGGTGTCAAAATTGTGGAGGTGGGTGCCTGATATAGTTTTTGGGGGGTGTAAAGTGTGTTCTCTTTTCTATTCACACTCTACTTAATTATGAATATTTCCTTGTTCTTTTTACAACAACAACCAAAAAATTACTTTAAAAAATGAGGATCTATAAAATGTTAATGCACTCACACCCTTTAAATCCTAGGAAGAGAAAGGTAAAATAACTATGGTTCTTAAGAGTAAAGGGTTGTACCAAATAACTATGGGTTTAGAGACTGAGCCGATAGTAGTTCAGAGACTAAGCTTATAGTAGAATCAGATAATATAAAGTGGTTTAATAGGTGTGATGAAACATTTGGTATGTTGTGTCTTTCAATGTCACGTACACTCCTTTTCCACATAGAGCCTGTTAAATCTCTCAACGAAGTATGGACAACCCTACAAACCTTGTTTAGGAAAGTCAATACTATGAGGGGTCATGAGATAAGAATTAAACTGATTAGTTTAAGCCATATCAACTTCAACACCTTGTAATATTTATTTAATAAGATTAAGTCACTTAGATTGCAGTTGAAGGAATGTGGAACTAAGAAGAAAGATGAATAGTTAGTTCTTTCAGTGATTACTAAACTAGGTACTGATTACTCTATCTTTGCCTCTATTTTCATGCTACCAAGAGAGCTATAGGATCCAACTAGAAGATGCCTTGATTAGATGACTTTATTTTCAATTTAACTAAGGAACAAGATAAGTTGATCTAGATGGGCACCTTGAAGTCCTCCAAACCTCAAGCCCTCATTGCCAGGAATGGAAAATAGAATGCTCTAGCAATAAGGATAGGAAACAGAAGAGTCAGGATCTAGAGAATAAGAAAGAACATAAAATAACTTCCAAATCTATCACTAAAAACTCTTCAAATCAATAGAAAACTAAGAAAGAAAGAGTTAAGCGTTTCTATTACAAGAAACTTGAGCATGATGAATACAAATGTATGAAGAAATAGATTGACCACCTCACTCAACTTCTTGAGAAGAATAACATAGGGGCCCCTAATTCTATCAAATGGGCTTCATCAACCCAAGAATATACTAAGGCAAATGATAAAGGAATAGAGAAACCTAAGGGTAAGGCTTTAGTATCATTGGCATCCTCATTTACTGCTTCTTGATTTATAGACTCTGGTGCTTCACACCACATGGGTTCATCACAAGTTGAGTTTTCTTCCTTAGATCCCTACAACATGTCCTCCATCACCTTGGGTGATGATACTCCTAATACAATTTTAGGTAAAGGGTCTATTGAAGTTGAAGGTGAAACATTAAAAAAAAATTCTAATCGTTCCTTCACTTTCAACTAATCTCATGTTGGTGTATTAGATGACTCATATAGGGAAGCACATGAGAGTCCTATTTGATCTAGATTTAGTTAAGATTAGGGAGTTACATAAAGACACTATAGTAGAAATGGAAAGGGTAGATCACCATGATAGGTTATACACTTTCTCACACTTTTCACCTAATGTTTCCCCTACTACGTTACTCACATATTCAGATGAAGTCATCAAAATTTAGCTTGAATGGTTTGGCCATCTTAACTATCATTATCTTGAACAACTTAGTTAGCATGATATCGTCACAAGATTGCCTAGAGTTCATTTATCTAAGGGACTTTATGAGGGTTATGCCCTTGACAAGCACCCTAAAGATAAATTTGATAAAGGCAAATCTTGGATAACTTCAACACCTTCAAAACTAGTTCATAATGATGTCATAGGGGCTTTGCCCCATCCTTCTTTCACCAAGGCCAAGTATGCACTCACCTTCATAGATAAATTTTCCAAATATAAATGGGTTTACTTCCTTAAGGAAAATCCTAAAGTGTTCAATTATTTTTGAGACTTTAAGGTACTTGATGAGAAACAATCTATAAAAAGCATCAAAATTCTTTGGACAGATAATGGGGGGACTATGTTGGTAATATATTTGAGTAGTTTTATACCACAAAGGGCATTGATATAAAATGGATAGTGCCTTACACTCCTCAGCATAATGGCATGGTAGAATGTAAGAATCAGTCCTTGAAAGAGATATCCAACTGTATAATCCACTCTAGGTCATTGACTCCATAGTTTTGGGTAGAAGCCATTAATTTTGTCTACTACATTCAGAATTGGGTTCCCCACAAATACCTTAAAGCCATAACTCCTTTTAAAGATTGGCATAGTAAGAAAATAGAAATACAACACTTTAGGATCTTTGGATCACCAATGATGGTGTGTATCCAAAAAAATAAATGCAAGGTAATGGAGTCTCAATCTAAACCTTGCATCTTTGTTGGGTATCTAGATGGTGTCAAGGGTTATAAAATTCTACACACTGTGACTCATGAGTTATTCATTGAGTTAAGTGTTAAGTTACATGACAGTCCCAATGACTCTTTGTTTGACACTTCTCCATCTTCATTGGCTTCACTTACTTTTGATGAGTATTCTAATGACTTGAATCATTCAAAATAGGTTTCTAAGGGAAAGTCTTCTTATTCTAGTTTTAATAGTGAGCAAAGTGATGAGGAGTCATCCTCATCCACTTCTATTCATGTTCCATAAGATGAGGTTTTATCACCTGACTCACCCATTTTAGGCCCTCTTTGGGCTAGGCAAACACTTCAAGTATACACACTTGGGAAGGGGATTCAATAGATGATAGATGTACTTAAGAAGATTATCAAAATGGGCCACGTCTTTTATGCTTTAACAACAGATCCAAAGACCTTCAAAGAAGCATCAAGCACACCTGAGTGGGATAGTACTATGCATGAGGAATATGATTCCTTGATCATCAATCATACTTAGTATTTGACTTCACTTCCTAAGGGAAGGAATATGGTTCAATGTTGATGGATATATTGAACCAAATTTGGAGCAAATGTGTCAATCGATAAGTATAAGGCTCATTTAAAAGCCAAGGGTTTTTAACAGGTAGCCAACATCCACTACTCAGAGACTTTTACACTAGTATCCAAGATAAATTTTATTAGACTCACACTTACTATAGCCACAACACATGGTTGGAGTGTGCACCAAATGGATGTGAATTTTTTTAATTCATAGAGACCTATACGAGGAGATCTATATGGAGAAGCCACTTGGGTTTGCTCAGGATTCATCCTTAGTTTTTAGACTTAGGAAATCTATTTATGGCCTCAAATAGGCTCATCAAGATTGGTATGCCAAGATGGATTCCTTCTTCCTAGTTTTAAGTTTTTCTCGATGCCATTCTGATCATAATGTATATCTCTTATAGTAGGATGATTCTCTTCTAATACCATTTTTATATGTTGATGATATTTTAATCATCAGGAGTTCTTCATCTATCTTAGTAGTGAAGAAATCTCTTCAAGATAGGTTCACAATGACTGACTTAGATTTATTTCACTACTTCTTTGGCATCAAGATCACTCAGTTTGATTTAGGGATTTGTCTTACACAACCCAAGTATTCTCTTGATTTTTTATCTTGGTTTCACATGGTTGATTGCAAGCCATCGAATCCATTCTTATTGAGAGAAAAGCTTGAGGTTGACTATTCCACACCTATGGTCAATGTTACCTTGTATCGACAAATTGTTGGTAGAGTTATTTACTTGACACATACCAAACCTAATATCTCTTATGCTATTGGCATTATTTTAAGGTTTATGTAGAAACCCCATGAGATGCAATGAAAAGTAGCTAAGATGATCTTGCACTAAATTTATGGTTCACACAAATACATGATTCACTACAAGGTTGGTTCAAATAGTGAATTGGTTAGATTGTGCTAGTGACACTAAGTGTCGTAAGTCTATTTTAGGTTATCATTTCTCATTGGGTTTTGGTCTTATCAGTTGGTCAAGAAAGAATCAGAATGGTATTGCTCTATCATCCTTAGAGGTAGAGTATAGAGGAGTTGTTAACATAACTATTGAGGCTATGGCTTCAAGGGATTCTTTTTGAGCTTAACATCCAGATCAAGAATCCTATAATCATCTTTTGTGATAACCAAAGCACCATTCAAATATGCAAGAATATAGTCCTTCACTAGAGGACCAAACACATTAAGATTCACATTTAATTCATTCAATATCTCATTCATGGATGTATCATCACCTTAGTCTTCTGCTAGATTTTAAATAAGGTTGCTGACATCTTCACTAAATCTTTCACTAAGAGTGAGTTCATTCATCTATGAGAATTTGTTATGGTACAGTCTACATCAATAGCTTCATCATCTTTATGGGGGAGGTTTGGTGTGGGTTGGGCTTCTAGCCTCTTCACTTCATTTCTCTCATTTGGTGGGGAGTTCTTTCCTTTGGTTTTTTTTCCTTTTTTTCTTTATGTTATGAGAGATAGCATTGTATATGGGTACTTGATTAGGCCTAGTTCTCAAGACCCATTTTTTTTTTACCCACCTAAGTTGTGCTTATGGGGGGTGTTAGTGTAGGATTATTTTCCTCTTTGTTTGTGTTATCCTACTCGGTATATTCCACCTCACTTGGAGTTTCCCTACACTTATGGGATATGGTGGCTTAGTTGTACACTTGACCACACTAATTTAGCTAGTGGTAGTTATAACCCTTGACCAATTCTCTATTGACTGGCTATTATGGGTATGGAGGTTACCACTATTCTAGGTGGAGGTTGTATTTATTCTTGGAGGAGGTTACACATTCACCTCCTATATGTATATCACTTGCATTACTCTATTTTTATTATATTGAATTGGTTCCATTTTTATGGATTTTGTATTTTATCTCATTTTTCTTCATAACATATAGTTTTGTATGTGTGTGCTTAATCTTGCCTTTATGTAAATCACGTCTAACATTTTTCACTAGTGCATCTTTGATTCATCAAATATGTGGCATTCTCTGATAGGATAGAGATTGGAAAATTCAATGGTCAACATTTTGAATTATGGAAGCTCAAGATGAAATATCTTATTATAAATAGAGATCAGTGGGTTGATGTATTAGGTGTTTAGCTTGCAAGCATGAAGTTAGAATATTAGAAAAAGATTCATATGAAAGTAAATAGTTCAATCAGGTAGTATCTATCAGATTCAGTTCTATTAATTCAATTTTGTTGAATGTCTTGATAGAACAAACCTCTAAAAAGATGTGAGATAAGTAGACTTTGGATTAGACGAAGTCTCTAGTGAAAAAGTTGTTTCTCTAAAATAAATTGTATTCATTGAGAATGAGTGATGATGACTTTATCATTGAATATTTGAATGATCTCAATATTATATTAAGTCAATTAATTTATGTTGAAATTAATATGGATGAGGAATAAAAAGTATTAATTTGACTTGTTCTTAGTTTGACCCTTGGGATAATTTATTTATGACAATAAATACTACAACATCGACATTGAAAATTGAGGACATAGTGGGAGCCTTATTATCAAAAAATGAGGAATAAATCTACTAAATACTATCAAACAAATGATGATTTGTTTGTAAGAGGTCATTCACAAGAAAAAACTAAAATAAAGTTATGATATTCAAATTCTAGAGGTATATCTAAGACTACAATTAAAAATTAGAGGAAATGTGATAAAATAAGGCATTTCAAGAAAAGATAACAAATATTAAAAGGTTTAAAATGGAAATTCATATAA